>JACXGM010014059.1:0-14294 GCA_016801145.1 Umbra pygmaea | reverse complement strand
TGCAAAACACATGTAGACAGGATGGGCATACTCCCAGGCCCCCTCCAGGATCCTTGCGAGAGTAAAGAGCTGATCCGTTGTTCCACCACAAGGACGAAATCATTGTTCCTCTTCAACCTGAGGTTCGACTATCGGCCGAACCCTCCTTTCCAGCACCTTAGAGTAGACTTTACCAGGGAGGCTGAGAAGTGTGATACTCCTGTAATTGGCACACACCCTCTGGTCCCCCTTTTTGAACAGGGGAACCACCACCCCAGTCTGCCACTCCTTTGGCACTGTCCCAGACTTCCATGCAATGTTGAAGAGGCATGTCAACCAAGACAGCCCCTCCACACCCAAAGCTTTCAGCATTTCTGGACGGATCTCATCAATCCCATAGGCTATGTGAGGATGGTAATTACAACAAACTATTAGTGGCAGTTATCAATTTACAATTGCAAATTCTTTAAACTAACTAATTCGTATTAATATTTGTGGAATGTATAGGCTGCCCTGACGTTTCACTTATTTATATTGTAAATACGAGATGATGTAGCTGGAGATGTTCTTGGTTGAAATAAGTGTCAGAATCAGGTCTCAGTTGTTGGTAGATTTAATTGGAGATCTCCTGACAGGATTCACATACCTCAAGGTACAGGTTTACATCATGAAGGAATGCCCGTTGGAACCTCTCAGGGCCGATGGGCCATTAACTGCGCCAGCCTCGAGAGGTGGATCTTAATTGGGGAAGCGAGCTCATCTTACTGACCAGACTGGGGGTAGCTAGGCCAACGGAATGTTATCGCACTGGATTTGGTGCGTTGCGTATGAGCCCAGCTTCCAATTAAGATCTATATAGTATATATTTATATGTTGACATTAATACTGATACAGTAGATATAGCGGGGTGTTCACAGGATTTGCTTCTAATATTTGCTTCTCTTTCAAACTGCTAGCCCTATCTAAAGTGCTCTCGCGAATTGCTCCTTTTCTTAAATCTTAACTGACAGCTGTTAAAGTAAAGGGATTTAATTAACGTTTTATTGATCGAGTTCAGTGGTAATGCATCAATTATTTCGAACTGAACCAAAGCTTTTCAACACCTGTCAGTCAGAATGTTGTGACGTCCGAAGCTTCGAACGTTACCAATCACGTGGTGTTGTGACTTTGATACAAGCTTCGGCTCATTGTGCCGAATCACTGTGCTTTGAAAATTACATCGGAGCATCGGAGCTCCTGTTTCAATTTGCCCATCACTAATGGCAATACAAATAATGTTCTGGATCTTAAAGGCAGCAGAACAAATACACTGGGCTAGGCCGGGTCAGAATGCGGGGTTCAGGACACAGAGATACAGGCTGAAGTACAAGGATGTGTGGTGTGGTCGAGGTAGACAGGCAGGGTTCAGAACCAGGAAGACTTGAGCCAGGTGCATAACAGGATCCAGAAGAGTAGTCAGGTAGCAGGCAGCAATGGTCAAAACAGGGGCAGTAATCAGGCAAAGGTACAAAAAATATAGGCGATCTCGAGAGTAGAGAGAAAAAAAACAAGAGTCAATACACAGGTCAGATATGTTCAGAATAAGAATGCTCAGTAGCTCAAAAATAGACAACACCTCGCAAAGAGGATGTGTGTGTGGCTGGCCTATATACTATATGATGTGTAGTGGCAGGTGTCAGTACTCAGGTGATTGTGATATGTGGTGTGTGCTACTGTCATGAGTGCGGGGACATTTTGTGTCTTGAGATTGGGATCTGGAATGAGTGCTGTGTTCATGCGTGACAGAAAACTATGACTTATCAGTCTCTGATGTGGAGGCAATCCGACCTGAACTGGGAACCCTTACAGAGCCCCCCCCTCCACGGGCGGCTCCCGACGCCCCAACACGTCGTCCAGGAGGTCTTCCCTGAGGCCGAGGACTGTCGGGATGATCCCTGTGAAATGCCTCTACCAAGGCTGGATCCAGGATGTCGCGGGCAGGCACCCACAACCTATCCTCCGGGCCATACCCCTCCAAGTCGACCAGATATTCCAAACACGACCGACGATGGTGGGAGTCGACCAATTCGTTAATGGCATAAGCCGGTTCTCCACCAACGTCGACTGGAGGAGGGACACTGGAAGATGCAGCGGAATATAATGAACCGGCTTTAACAAGGAGACATGGAATGATGGTGACATGCAAAACTTTCTGGGCAGCTGTAAGCGGTAGGTGACAGGGTTAACTCTTTTCAGAATCTTATAAGGACCTAAATACCTCGGGGTAAGCTTTTTACAATAGTTCTTGAACCTGAAATCCCGGGTAGATAACCAGACCCTCTGGCCTGGGTGATATATGATGGTAGGTCTAAGTAAATTTTAGGTGATATATGATGAAGAGTGTATAAGTAAATTTTGCAAAAAGCAGGTCCAATCCTGAGGTCGGTTAGAAAATTGTTGACGTAAGAACTTTCCAATTTCCTGGTTACGTCTTTCTGTTTTCTCCATTAGATTGTGGGTGATGGCCGGATGTTAGACTGACTGTCATCCCTAATCTCTCACAGAATGCCCTCCATACTCTGGAGGTAAACTGAGGTCTTCTATCTGATACTATATCTTCAGGCAAGCCAAATTGGCGAAACACTTCAGAAAACAGTCATTCAGCAGTTTCAAACGCAGTGGGTAGGTGGGTTATCGGAACCAAACGGCATCTTAGAAAACCGATCAATAATGGTGAGGATAGTGTTATAACCTGAAGAGTCGGGTAAGTCCGTCACAAAATCAACTGCGATGTGTTACCAGGGTCTGTGTGGTATTGGCAAAGTTAAGAGCTCACCTGCGGGTAGCTGACGTGGTGTCTTGGACTGAGCGCACACTGGCCAAGACAACACATAATCTGTGACGGCCTCCTTTAAAGAGGACCACCAGAACTTCTTACTTAGTATTTCACTGGTCTTGGTAATCCCTGGATGTCCTGTCCCCAACGATGTGTGACTCCAGCGGAGGAGATTAGGTCTAATGCTGGCAGGCACATACGCCCTACCCTCAGGAGTCTATGGTGGGGCTGGATCCGTCTGCAGGGCTTCGGTGATGTCCCCCTCCAGTTCCCATCGTATAGGCCTCAGTGTGCATTCGGCAGGGAGGATAAACTCTGGCCCAGGTTGATGGTGAGGTGGGTCAAACTGGCGGGACAAGGAGTCTGCTTTTATATTCTTGCTCCTGGATAATAAAAAACTGAAAACCTGAATCGGTTAAAGTACAGTGACCATCTGGCTTGGTGGGCGGTCAATCTCTTAGCGATCCTTACATACTTCAGATTCCTATGATCGGTTAAAACCACAAACGGGTGTTTGGCACCCTCCAGCCAATGTCTCCATTCTTCGAGGGCTAGTTTGATTGCCAGTAATTATCTACTCCCCACATCATAATTTCGTTCTGAGGGCGTCAGTTTGCGTGAAAAATATGCACACGGGCGCAATTTAGCGTTTTTTCCTTGTCTTTGCGATAGCACGGCCCCCACACCTACTTCAGACACATCAACTTTCACAATAAACTGTAGTTCCAAATCAGGGTGACTTAATACAGACGCTGACGTAAACTTATCCTTCAAGGTTTGAAAGGCTCTGGTAGCCTCGGTGTTCCAAGGTAGTTTAGACCCCTTATGAATGGTCAAGGTGTGTAGCGGGGCGGCTATGCTACTGAAGTTAGGTACGAACTTCCAATAAAAGTTGGCAAAGCCTAAGAATCTTTGGAGGTCCTTTACTGTGTGCGATTGTGGCCAATCCTGTACAGCTTAAATTTTATTACGGTCCATGCTCACCCCCCCTGGCGTTTACACGAATCCAAAGAAAGACCCCGTTGTTACATGAAATTCACTTTTCTCTGCCTTTATGAATAAATTGTTCTCCTGTAAACGGCGCATAACCCTCTTCACATGCTGAATATGTTCAGCCAGTAAATGAGGATGTCATTGATGTAAATGACTACAAACACCTCCAGCATGTCCCAAAAGATGTAATTCCTAAAAGATTGGAAAACTGCAGGGGCATTCGTGAGTCCGTACGGCATGACCATATATTCGTAATGTCCTTGATGCGTGATAAAGGCGGTTTTCCATTCGTCGCCTTTTTTAATCCTAACCAAATTGTAGGCACTCCGTAGGTCCAGCTTGGTATATATAGCGGCCTGTCCTACTTGTTCCAAAGTAGCTGGGATCAATGGCAAGTGATAACTACGTTTGACTGTGACTTCATTTAAAGGTCTATAATCAATACATGGACGAAGTCCATCATCCTTCTTGTTAATGAAGAAGAAACTACAAACGGCTGGGGAGGTGGACGGTCTGATAAATCCTTGATTTATTGATTCCTTAATGTAGGCATTTAATGCTTCCTTTTCCGGAAGGGACAATGGGTAGATTCTACCTTAAGGAAAACTGGCTGCTGGCATCAACTCGATGGAGCAATCCCAGGGTCGGTGCGGTGGCAGGTGGGTGGCCTGTCCTTGGAGAACACTTGAGCAAATTCATCATATTCAGAGGGCACATACGTGGGTCCGGTCGGGTTACATTCTTCCACTGACGTGGCTTTTAAACAGTTACCTTTACAATACTCACTCCAGGCTGTTAATTCTCCGCTTCTCCAGGAGAAGTCTGGGTTATTCAAGCTTATCCAAGGAAAACCTAACACTAGGGGCTCACGTGTGGATGATAGTATCAGGAACGGAATTTCCTCAGTATGTTATAACCCCACTTGCAATTTCACTGGCTCAGTCATGTGAGTGACATACCCCGAACCCAACGGTTGCCCGTCCAAGGCATTAATCCTTAGTGGAGAAGATAGTTTGAGTAACTGGATGCCCAACTGCTGAGCTGTATCACAATCCAAAAAATTGCCTGCTGCCCCTAAATCTATTAATCAATTTATCTCAACTCTGCCGTTCTTGCATAGTAGTGTTACAGGTAAATTGAAATAGGATTTATCAAGCCTACCTGTACGTGGGAAGTCGAGACACCCCTACAGGCAGTCTTAGGACATTTGGGGCAGTGACTTCTGTAGTGGCTTCCTTCTCTGCAACAAAAACAGAGCCTGTCCTGGGCTCTTCGTGTCCTTTCCTCGTCTGTAAGGGGAGACCTTCCCATCTGTACGGGCTCCTCTTCAGATGGCCTCCGGTAGTGGTTCTCCAAAACCTGTGTAGTTCGCATAGAGGGGTTTTTAGTATGCCTTTTACTCCTGAACAGGTTATCTACAGCGATAGACATGGATATATACTGGGTTCATTCTGTGATGTCACCCCTCCATGCAAACTCTGTTTGCAAATCGGTGTTTAAACCTCTTCGATAAATCGCTCCATCCAATTCCTGCTGCTAAGGTTCGAAAGTCTAGGGCGTATTCCGCAGCAGTACATTTCCCTTGTTTCAAATCACAGAGCGAGTCCCCCACATTAACCCATTACTGGGTGATCAAACACTTCTCTGAATAGGTTAGTAAATGTCTGTTCTGATATCACCTAAGGACTATGCGCTGACCATAAGGCCGTAGCCCATTCTAAAGCTCTCCCAGTTATCAAAGAAATGATAAAGTCCACCTTTTGTTGATCGTCAGTAAACTGGGAAGAATGTTGAATATACATAGTGCTTTGCATTAAAACCCCCTTACACGATCCTGGGGAGCCATCATATTTACTAGGCATAGCAATTGAGGGCAAAGGTGGGTGTGATACCTGTCTAGAAGGAGCCGATGGTGTCAAGCGGGTTTGTTCCACTAACCGGCATAATTCCTCGATCTGTGCCTCTTGTTGTATAAGCCTTTGTCGTAGTTCAGTCGGCTCCATATTGAGTATGGCGAGGTATTCTGTAATGAACAGACTTCGGGAGTAGAATATAGAAGTTTAATTAGAAATATATGGCAATACAAATAATGGTCTGGATCTTAAAGGCAGCAGAACAAATACACTGGGCTAGGCTGGGTGAGAATGCAGGGTTCGGGACACAGAGATACAGGCTGAGGTACAAGGACGTGTGGCGTGGTCGAGGTAGACAGGCAGGGTTCAGAACCAGGAGGACTTGGGCCAAGGTGCAAAAACAGGACCCAGAAGAGTAGTCAGGTAACAGGCAGCAATGGTCAAAACAGGCAGTAATCAGGCAAAGGTACAAAAACGATAGGCAATCTCGAGAGTAGAGAGAAACAAACAAGGGTCAATACACAGGTCCGATATGTTCAGAATAAGAATGCTCAGTAGCTCAAAAAAAGACAATACCTCACAAAGAGGATGTGTGTGTGGCTGGCCTATATATTATGTGGTGTGCAGTGGCAGGTGTCAGTACTTGTGCTACTGTCATAAGTGCGGGGAAATTAGAGTTTTGTGTCTTGAGATTGTGATCTGGAATGAGTGCTGTGTTCATGCGTGACGGGAAACAATGACTTATCAGTCTCTGATGTGGATGCAATCCGACCTGAACTGGGAAAACTTACATTGAGGGGATGGATCATCGAGTGGTCTTAGAGTGCAGACATATCACAAAATAGTAATGTAATTCAAAGTAATATACGCTCATATGAAATTTGCTTTTCCAGGCTGGAGGGTCATTAGAATACAGACTTAATTGAAGGGCAGTAACTGGTGGGACCATTTGTGGAATGTGCTGGCCTTTTCAATGGAATCTCTTCCCCAGCTGTCTTTTTGCTTTGTCCCCATGCTGATTCCTGTCTCCTGTCCAGGAAATGCGTATGTTAGACTCGTCTGTTGTGCTATCACCTTTACGAGTATAGGATCCTGGGTCTTAGTGCAGGGGCAGTGTAGAGCTTAGAACTGGATCCGACCAGCTGTATAGAACCAACACAGTCAGATGTTATCAGGTATTGTATGCTCATGTAAAAGATGTCCAGGAATTTTGCCAGTGCAGGTCCCAACGGGTTACATGTGAATACATACTAGTTAACATTTTCTGCCTTAGGGAGCCAAACACTATCGAAGAGTTTTAGTATATATTATTATATCTGGACACAGTCTGCCTGCAGCCAGGGGTGTTTCAACCCGAGCACTGGTAAACAGTGCAAGTTTTGGATTCCCTTGGCTTCAGCTATTTACATTGTTTTCTTTTAGGTTTCGGTATTGTATAACTAGCTAATTGCCCATGCTAATTGTTAGTCATAAATTACATACATGTTGTGAATAGAGGTAATATACACTCACCTGCCACTTCATTAGGTATACCTTGCTATTCGTATAGCTACAGTATTTTGTATACTGTTCAGCTCCATCTTCTCCTGGAATGCCTAAGTTCCCTGAAAGTCAGTCTTAGTCTCATTCTATGGATTAGGGAGTTCCTGAGGGAAAGGCCTCAGTGCATCCATATGAACAATACCATCTCTGACGGTCTTGTCCTAAACACTGGTGTTCCACAAGGGTGTGTCCTGTCCCCCCTTCTGTTCTCCATATATACCAACGAGGTCAATTACAACAACGATGACTCTATACATCTAATCAAATATGCAGATGACACGGCCCTTGTTACCTTGACTTGAATGTCAGCAAGACCAAGGAACTGTGCTTTGGAGGAAAGAGGGGAGCAGGCAACAAAGAACCTAACCTGATGCCTAGCAACATGAAGGGGAAAGATGTGGAACAGGTCAGTAACTTTAAATATTTTGGGACAATTATATATGAAGATCTCACATTCCAACCTAATGCAGACTACAGTTAGAAAAAGGCAATACAGCGTCTCTCACTCTCAAATTGCGAAGCTTTAACACCAGCAAGCACCCCCTGACCATGGTTTACAGGTCGCTCACTGAGAGTGTTCTCACGTTCAACATGACCTCCTGGTATGGGAACATCTTAGTGAAACATAGGAACAAGCTGACTCAAGTGGTAAGCCAAGCCAGCAAAATTACACAAGAAAAGCAGTTACAACTCCACATCTTATACAGCCGTTCTTTAACACAAAAAGCTATCCAGGTCTTTAATGACCCCACCCACCCCCTCCACCCATCCTTTCAGCTATTGCCATCAGGCAGTAGATTTGAGGGTCCCAATGGCTAGGAAAAACGGGTATAAGAAGTAATTTGTTCCTTCTGGCGTGTCCATCCTGAACCAAGGAAATTAAATATAACTCCCCTTTTTACTCACGCATGCTCCAGTCAGCCAGTGATGGTGAGAATGATTAGGACTGAGATATATATTTATATTTATCCTTGTATTCCTTAGATTATATTTTATATAACCACACAACCTAATATCTATCTATCTATCTATCTATCTATCTATCTATCTATCTATCTATCTATCTATCTATCTATCTATAACAGTGATTTAAAATGGAACTGATGAGTTCAGGCATGTCATTGACGTGATGAAGACTATTTAATTACTAATGAGATGAAGTGCTCCATAAATTCAAAGCGCACAAATTGTGCAAAAACATATAATCATATCATAATAAATTTAATGCTTAAAAAATTATGAATTACACTCACCGGCCACTTCATTAGGTACACATTGCTACTACTGGGTTACACCGGCCACTTCATTAGGTACACCTTGCTACTACTGGGTTAGACCCCCTTTTGTCTTCAGAATTGCTTTAATTGTTATTGGCATAGATCCAACAAGGTGCTGGAAACAATCCTCAGAGATTTTGGCCCATATTTATATTATTGAATCACGCAGTTGCTGCAGATTTGTTGGTGCATGATGCAAATCTTAAATTGATGAAGATAAATTGCTATTAATGTTTTAAACAATGTCTTTGATTAGATACATGCCTTTGGCACTTGCTTAATAATTATGGCTGTTCCATCATGTCCCATTTGTTTATTTCATTACATTGTACATGTGTGGTCTATTACAAATGTGCTATAATGGTAATGTGGGGAAATACTTCAGCTTCAACCAGTGGGTGGTAGCTTTTCTACCTGTCTGTAATTTCAGTGCCAGAAGGAGATGAGTCCTTCTTACATTCAGTATAGGGGCATGGTCAATGTAAAACGAATTACTCTGAGAAACCTAGTGGCCATAAATAACTGCTGTAGCTAGCTAGTACAGCAATAAAGTAAACCAAAGGTCTGGAAATAACTAAACTAATCCAAATAATAACGTACAAAGTTAGAATTATCTTCATCATTTAGGTGGGAACTCCTATGAAACTCCTTAAAATGTCAGGTAATATGCAATAATAAGAAGTATGTCAAGTATAATGTAATCAACAGAAGATATCTCACAATTTGCTGCTCAAGTCGCAATGTGTATATATTTGATTTTGTAGATTGAAAGTAATCGTTAGTCATCTGCAATCAATGTAATTCATGGATTTAAAGTTTAGTTGGTGGTACGATTTGTTTGCAATATCAGATGACAGTATGTTCAGAGAGTACAGCTGTTGCAGCCTCACGGGGTATCCCCATTGAGGCCCCATGGACTAACGTATGATGTCGGCTATGTAGTTCAGCTGGCCTGAGGTTTTCTGTTCTCTGTAATGACTGTGCAGCAATGTCGGTCCCAACAGCATGTGGAAGAAGTGAGTGCCAAATGAACATGGTTCATATTTACATTTTGGCAGAGTAAGGCTGGGATAACGGCTAGGTTAGAGTCTCATGACCACTCTGAAACACAAGGGACGAAACGCCCCTATTAGCAAGATTTGCTGTGTGTAGTCAGTCAGTCTGTTCTCCAAACAGGGAAAAGAATGGGAGGGTGGGGGAGGGAGGGCTTAGAAAGCTAAAATCAGAGCTTGGCAATCCCTCCTTGCTAACATTTGAGTACAATTAGCTTTTCTTCATGTAAACATTAGGATTTCTTATAGTAATGTGTATTTCAGCTCATTTAAACTGACTGATCTGTTCAACTTGTTCTATTAAAAGAAAAAACAATAACATTCAGCTAATTGTATTAAATGTATTCCATAATTCCTTGTGCAGGCAAGACCCCCACTGGCAACAAATGAGGTAAAAAAAATCTAAAAGATCATGTGATTTTATAAGCCTTGTTCACCATAATGTGATTATTGGAGCTGTCATTTGTCACAGAGACTTCATTCAGATGGACTCTGTCCCTTTCATGCAAGAACAACATATTGATATTATTTTGCATGAAATAAAACATGACAAGATATAATGTATTTCTTAATGAATTGCATTCAGTGGGAACATTTTAGTGTCAGATTAGTGTGGAATGGGAGAGAGAGAGAGTAGGGTCAGGGATGTAGAATAAGGAGACAAAAGGGAGAAGGATTTAGCAGATCTGAGAGTTGATAATACAGAAGAGAGTAGTACTACAGGAGAGAACAAACATTGAAATGGCACATCACCATCTGTTTAGTCACTGACTGTGTTGTTTTGGAGAAGAGGGAAAAGGAAACAAGGTAATGATCAGAGACCTGAATTTGGGTTACAAGCATCCCCTAGTAAGGGTTGGGTGAAGTGCATTGCCTACCTTGTGAGTGGGAGGAGATTGAAAAAGGGTGACTTCAAATTATGAAAGGAGACGAAAGAAAGAGGTGCAAACAGACGAAACAGATGTCAGGAGGTTGAAGTGAGCAAGTAATATGTATTTCCCCACTAAAACAACAAGAATGAGACATTTATCTATTTCCATTGAGAGAATGACAACTTTGTGAAATATTTCCTAGCTCATGCCACTGAGTAAAATAATTTCAATGTCAATATCTTCAAGGGATATCTCTTATCTTATTAAAATATCTCAGGGTGATGTTTGTGGTTATAATGGTCTCCCAGATAATTACTAAAAGCAAATGCAATGCCTTGACCTCTACAAGAGATAATATCATTACAAAAATGCAGGCTATGATAGACAGTTGGTGTTCGCAATATTTCTCTATCGCCACTGAACCAACCAAATGAACAACAAAAAATGTATGACAAACTATGACTCAAGTCAGTAAACATTAGGATGAAACAACAATGTGTTGTCTATTCCTCGCTGATTGTCACTGTCTGTCAGTGATAAAAGACAGTAAGGGTAGCATGTTCATACATTTTTTATTTATTTACATCTCTCGATTCTTGTGTTTTGGTAGAACAACTCATGCATTGCTGTGTCATGGTGGTCAGCTGGACTTCATCATGGCAGCCTTTCCTATTATGGGCCTGGTGCCTCCTCTCTCTGGTACAACATTCTCCAAACATACAGTAGAGTAGATCTACTCCACTAGTCACAGAACATTAACTTGCATGGGAGTGTCTCTTCTAGTAATTCTATTTCTGGGGATCAACATGTAGGAACAGTGTTTCTGAGGACAAAATCTAAGCACTGGACTATGCGTCAGACTGTGGTACAGTGGCATATTATGTACACAAATAGAGGTTTCTGTCTAAGAAACAGATGTTGCAAAACGAGAAGGCGTCTCCCAAGAGACACCTTAGTATTGTGCAGTGCTTGAAGTGGGATATAAAAGGTGCCGGTACTCTCTTGCATTGACAAATCCTTATGACATTTGAGATTTCTACAGTTAAAAACAAAACTTGGAGATATTGCTGGTACAACAACAATTTATTGTTATTATTATTTAAACAAGTCATGTGTGTCCCTTGACCAACAGCCAGGCCATGCATGTGTTTCGTTACTCACAGTATTGTTGACGTCTGTGTCATTGATTAAGGTAACATTAAGGTTGGTAGCTGCAATGTTTTATTAATTATTTATCCCCAAAAAACTGAAGAACATATATATATATATATTGTTGTTTTTTATGTGTAAAAGCATTTAAACCATGATGAATAAGGCTTTTTAATGCATATTGTCAAGCCCCCAGGGCTCCTGGACCAGTGTGTAAAAGTTTGGAGGCCATACAAACAAGTCAACATCAAAATGCTGCGCCCATTTCTTACTATATTTCTATATTTCGTTTTTGAAATCCCAGCTATTTTTTACTTCCTGTCTGTAATGTTTTTTGTATAAAATACATGACCGACTTTGAGGCGTCATAGCTCCGAATAAGCCACCACTCATTCTTTTCGTCTGATCGTCCTCTTTCCAAAGGTACCAAGCACGTACGGGTTCACAAGATAATCGCGGTTGACTCTAGAACGCCGGGAGACTGTAACAGGGTTTTAATTAACGTCAGTTTGAAGCCCATGAAACATAGCCAATGTTTCTGGTTGGACTTCTGTTGACGTCTGGCTCTGGCATACGCGTTCTTTTAGTACCTTTCTGAAGCCAGGCTAACATAATAACAACTTGTTAGACAACCTTTTTTTAGTTTCTAGTTTTACAGCAGTGAAGGATCTGTTAATGGTCAGGCGGCAGCCACAGGCATCAGACAGCTTTTTCGAACTAGCGTCCGTGGAGAAGTGAACTTCTGATAGGGTGAGCCCACTGCTTTTTTACGTGATTCGTCAAGAGATGTGAAGTAAGTCACATAGTGCCCTCTGGGTAGTGTAGTTTATGTAACGTTAGGGTCATTGCCAATCTCTCTGACACTGACGCTTTCTCTACCGGCTACATGCGAGAAGAAGCGGTACGCAAGAAAAAGTGTGGGTACGCTTAAGAGTAAAATGTAGAAGTGCGGGTACCGCATACTGGTGAGTACCGCCCACTTCAAGCACTGGTATTGTGCAATGAATTGAAATAAAAATTCTAATTGCCTTGAAACAGGAGGATCCTCAGAACAAATTTTTCTTGACTTTACCCACTTCAGAAATAATCAGAGTTGGGTAAGTTACTTTTTAAAAGTTACTTTTACTATTGTAAAGGTAATCAGATTACACTAATCAGAATACTTTTAACAAATGTAAAAGTAACTTGTTACCCAACTCTGGAAATAATCGACCACAGGAAAAAAACCTTAATAATAATAAATACAGATGTGGATACTGTATACTCTATATTATACCATGATTTAACTTCCAAGTAGTCAATCTATGAAATCAAGAAAACATTAGGTAAGGTTTATGCACTTTTTGAAGATTTCCACCACTGAATATAGCAAACAGTCCATAAGGTCTTTATGGAGGAAGACAGGTTTGTGTAATCTTTTTTACACAGCAACAACCACAAAGTTTATATAAGCTTCAGAATGTTATAAAAACCATTCACTTATATGTGTAGTATCTTGCTTATAAATAACATGGTACTTTTGGGGATTTAACATGTTTAAATTTTATTCCAACAGGCTATATAATAAACATTTTGCTATAGCACTATGCAATTGTCAAATTAAGAATATATTTTCCTTTATTATTAACTCACCGGCCACAAGATCTCTTTCGAAGGTCAGAAGGTGGGCCTTGTGTGATAATCTGGAATAAAATAGGATTATATTTTTTTATACATTAATTTATTACAATTATAACAAAAGGGAAAGCACAACATCTTTTCCACCCCCCCCCACAACCCAGAAATCCCAAAAAACCCAACACTCACCAGCTGAGTGGCTTGAGGGGCTGCTGCCGCCTCCCCCACCGGGTTTCGAGGATGTGCTGGACCCTCCTCCAGAGTGACTGGAGGTGCTGGTCCAGCAATTCATGGAGGAGCTGAGGACTGCCAAACCACCGGAGGAGCTATGTGCCGCCCCGCTGCCAGAGGGAATGTGTGCAGCTGAGGGCTACCCTGGCTGCTACGCCCTCCTGCTAAACCTCTGCCTTGGGGAGTACAGGTGGGGGGCTCTCTGGTACTATTGTAGTGGATTTTTAGATGTTCCACAGGACTGATTATAGCAGCTGTCTAAGAACTACCAGTCTCTCACACTCTTGACGACTGCCGGAGTGAGACCTGCAAGGAAGGGGGGCCAAACCCCCCACTATGGGTAGTCAAACAAGAAGCTGAGATCTCAACATTATACTATATATCATGATATATCACTGTGGGGCTTGCTGGATCATCCTATAAAGAAAGTTTTGGTTTACTACATGCTAGGCTATATGATTTTCTCCACAGAGCGACTAGAAGAGATTAATACTAGCTTTCTACAGTGAAGCAGAGTCAAATGTTTGTAATCCAGTCCTTTTGTTACAGCCCGGATAGCGCCGCCGAGGCGACGCATAATCTAATTGTTAATGTACTCTTTTGTTCTCCAATTCCAGCCAGTGAACTGATCTTTATTTCATATGCAGCGGGAGTTGTGGGCGTCCCCTCTCGAGGGGAAATATAAGTCTTTGCTTAACCTCTTCATCCCCGACCGTTTTTCTGGTTTTGAAAGAAATAAAACATGCCCAAATCTAATGGAGTATATCTCCAAAACTACAAGGGCTATAAACATACTCTTGGTATCAAAATGAAGGAAACACATGTGAGTTTTATCCTGAAGTGAAAGTATTAATGTGGGTACTAGTGTGTCAGAGTACATAAAAGTAGAACACAGAATAAATTTATGGAAATTT
>JACXGM010014058.1:0-22441 GCA_016801145.1 Umbra pygmaea | reverse complement strand
CTAGGTCAGCTAGGAAGGCCTGTTCACTGAAGTATTTCAGAGCGCGTTTTACCGTGATGAGCGGCGGTAGTTTGACTACAGACCCATTACGAACGCACGCTATAAGGCAGTGATCACTGAGGTCCTGGCTGAAGACAGCAGGGGTGTATTTAGAGGGCATGTTAGTTAAAATAATATCAATAAGGGTTCCCTTATTTATTTATTTATTTATTTATTTATTTATTTATTTATTGGGAAATGGCAAAGGTCACGTTCATAGCCTATGACGTCACCTACTGGCAGCAGCGCAGGTAGATGAGGCTAACAACTTTACTTCTATATTACTTTTAAACATTTTGTATTCTCGAATAAATGATTCACACGTTAATTTTCAAATGTTCATGTGTAATTTTACGAAGCATTGATAATTTACATGGCCACTGTTAAGTGTTAAATTCAGGCTTGGGTAAGATCTTTGTTGAAATTATGATTTCAGGAGTCAGGTTGCGGTTGAAATAGAATGCTTTAATTAAGTACTTCTCGTTATGGAAACAGGGTCATCATAGCAAGGCATCAAGACGTGTTCTGGAAAATGCCCCGAATGCTCTTATGGATCTGGGTTATATAGCCTTTGCATTGTTGTTCACATACCTTCTCAAAGGAGACCCCTATCTCCTCAGACCCGTGACTGTCTCATGTGAGAACATGTGCCGGTCACCTCAACCTCTTATCTGGTTACTATCTCTTAATGTCCAGGCCACTGCTCCTAACCTTGATGTTCTGCCTACGTGCCTAACCCTGAACATATAGGTTTCCATATTACCTAGTGCACTCTTTCTGAATAACTCAGTAACCCTTATCTGTCTAATGTCCTGTCAGTAAAATGTCCTGTTCTATTAGTCTGAATGGCATCTCCATGTATTAGACCTGTGATGGAATTACAGTCTAACCTACAATAGTTCATATAGTTATAAGCAGTCCAATATATAACAGAGTTATAACTTATAAGTCCTATGCCATAAGCTAATGCTTATGCTGATGTTATAATATAAGAACTGTAAGGCCTCTCTCTCCCCTATGTCATCCTTTGCCCTTGCTTCCTTTGTCTCCTCTCCTAAAGGAAAGTCTTATCTCGCTTGACCCTGAACATGTTCCCTGTCTGTCTATATGTCCTAGAATCTTCCAAAAGGCCCTTAACTATAGCCTCATAACTCTCTCATCTAGTAATACCATTCTAAACTGTTCAAACTGTATTTAAACCTGCTTATATAGAATATACTTATCAACACCACTTAAAAGGGCACTTTGGACGTTCGTAGTCAAAGGGGCGGGTGCTCAGGCACCCATAGCCCCCCCTCTGCACGTGCCTGGTAGGTGTGTCCAACGCATGAAATTGAATCATCCGTTAGATTTTTCGATTGGATACATCACCCAAAATGCACCGCAACTGCTTCTGCAATGCAAGTGATCCAAGCCAAATGCAGCGTTCCATTGAAAATGAATGTATTTCTGCCGTACTAAACTGCACTGCGCAATTGGTCTGCCCAGGGCGTTAGGCTGTTGACCATTGTTCTTCACAGTTTGTCTCCTGACTCTTCTCTTTCTGCTTGCAGAGCAATCATCTGCAGCGTGCCTTACTACAACAAGTGAGCGCCTGTAAGCCGTGCGCTGACCCACACATGGGCTTGCCAGAGAAAGGTAATCTCCTACTTTATTTTGAAATATATTTCTTCAGTGTTCATGAGAATTTAGCTAAGTCAGACAGAGATACTATTTCAGTTTTATATTGAACCTGTGGTTTTCTGGTGCCCACCCCAGTGTTTCCCAGTGCCCCCAGCAGCTGGAGTCTGGATGGAGAGGGCAGGGAGGCAGTGCCCTATGTCCAGGGACCTACAGGGGGTGTCGTCATGCCCCCTGTCCCACCCAGGTCCTTCCCACCAGGTAACACCAATCTGTTGACATTTTTTTTTCCCAGATTTGATTAATTTCAATCCAAAAATGCTATAGTGTCCTCATTCAGGAAACTGGGGTTATACAAGAAACCTAACATTTTCTTCTACTCTCTTCATGACAATACGCTACTTAGGTCACTTCCTAATGCACTTTGATGCATTCCACCACCAGAACAGTGACCCGCCCCCGGCGTTGCCTGTTCGTTCTCTCAGAAAGGTATTAGTATTCTACGGTCTGTAAGTCGCTCTGCATAAGGCCGTCTTACGTCAAAAGAATAATACAAATGTAAATGTGGTATCAGAGCACATGTTTATCCTCTATATCATCCTGCAGACTCAACACATTTCTTACTTCCTCTTTCCCTCCCTCCAGTCTCCTCTACACCCGATCCCCGGCTCCCCCACCAGTCCTCAGTCAGCCCTGGGGGGGAGTAACTCAACACTTTCGGGCAGCGCCAGCAGTGGGGTCTCTTCTCTAAGTGAGAGTAACTTTGGGGGCCAGTACCCTGAACCCCAGACCGTGCGGAACGATGCCATGGAGCCCGTTTCGAGCCACCTGTGGACCCCAGATGAGTACCTCGCTTCTCCCTACCTGCACATCCACTACAGCGGCCCAGAACCAGAGTCGGTCGACCAGGTCCGGCCCTTCCACTACCGCAGCCCTGCCTCCCACCCGCACACTCACTTCCATCAACAGCCAACCGGCATCGACTGCCACCCTCATTCCCACTCCCACGGGCCGCCCCACCATCAGATGCCTATCCACGGTCCACAACACATTCCGTATCGGCGCCCACAACCACCGGCTGTGCCCCCTAAGCCATACCTTAGGGAGGGCTGCATCCCCGAGGAGGACCTGAGCTCCATGATGCCCCAGCCTGTCCCCCTTCCACGGAGGATCTTCCACCCCCCACACAGCCACAGGGAGGAGCAAGCCAAGGTGACATGGGAGCAGTGCATCAGCGAGGAGCATGAGGAGGCGCCGTGAGGAGACCGACCGTCTCCATAGCCCATTAACCTACATTCTAGTATTGGAGCACCAGGGCCCGTTGGAGATGTCACACACCTCAGCGCATCTTAATAGCTTTACGTGGTTCTCTTCCCCTTACGCCCCCTTGATATCACCTGCGTCGATGTGAAAGATCACCCACTTTTACATTGTGTAGGCATTGACAATGTTGCTTCCTTGTTTGGACCTATCCCATGATTTTGTGCTGGTGACTGGGAGGAAACCAGGAGAAGATGCCACTTTTGACTATTGAGATGTGCCCTCACTCTTCTCAATGTATTCAGGTTGTCAGATTCTGAAAGGACAAAGGAGCCTTTGAAGGAATTAATAAGGGAATATTATCTGTTGTTTATGACTGATAATGTCAACTTTGTTTGAATTTATATTGATTGTACACTATTGTACATGTAGTCTCTTAGCATGTTTAGTTTATTTTTTATTTGAGAACATGTATGGCTGTTCTTTGAAACATGACGATCCAGATCATCGTGATCAACCGATACAATCCGAACTTCGATTTCCTTTCCCTGTTCCACAACAAAAGGACACTATTGAGAGTTATATTGTTAGGGAAGTGATGTTGACATTTTTGCTTTCAGTGCTTCATATCACTATTCCCCAATCCTCTGGTCTCTCTGCTACCTGATTCTTACTGAAAGCATGGTCTGTTATTTGGACCTGTGTCACTCTTTGTGACCCACACCTCAAGGGACGCAAACCTCAGTTTTTGAGTATCCTTCCATACGGTATCTTGCGTATGGAAAAAACGTGAATGTATTAAACAAGATGTGCTGTTTGTATTAAGCAAGTGGCAGGACTTCTGTTCAAGTGCTTTTATATTTAAGTGATGTCTTTGTTACAGTCTTCTTGTCTTTTGTATCTCATGAGAGGACTAGGAGTGCTATATCTCTAACCGAGCTAATGAATCAAAATCCTTAGACGGGGTACAAAGGAAGGGCTGGATTTGTCAGGTGCGACATTTACTTCTAGAACAACAGTTCTAATATCACTTCCATGGGTTCCGTTACACTCAATAGGAATGGATTTTCTTCCTTGAAACAGAGATGATGGAGAAAATGATGGCAAAAAATTACCATTAAAGAACACACTTGGTAGTAAGAAGAGAAGTACTGATGTCCGCTGACTCAACAGTACCTTAACTACCGGTTGAAGTAACTACACAGAAAAATAAGTATCACCACCTCCCTGCTTCTATATGTTTCAAATGACTTTCAACCAACCAGTACTATACGGACTGATGTCAATGACCCTGCTTCCTTCTGATTCGCTGTTCTTCTCAACCCCTATGCCCCAACCCCTCTGCTCGCCGGCAATCTAAGCTCCCTTCAGCGGCGTTCGAAAAATGCCTACCTGCCTTAAGTGCACTCAAATGCAGTACCAATCTCTAGCTCGGACATATGACTGGTTTTAAGGAGCTCGTGAAATGACGGCGCTCAACTTTTCCCTCACACTCTCAACGCTCTCCGGACAAAACCTCTCAATGCCAGCGTGTTATCTGTTTCGTCCCGCCTCGTTTGAAAAATGTCGTTTAATTTGTGGTGCTACAGTATGCTTAGTTCTGCCTGCAGCTTCCTTTTCATCCCGCAAACTGCAATAGGGTGAATTTGTGTGTTGCAGAAGACATGAAAGGGATTCTCAGCTAGAACCATGAGGTTGATCTCCATGGAGACAGTGTTTGCAGTGGTGTGATATTTATCTCACAGTGGAAAGGGAAGTGGAGGTTACCAATAGGGCGGCCGGTTCTAAATTCCGCTGCAGTTGTCTTCTGCAGGTGAATGCTTTGCTTTGTGTTCTTGTACATCAGGTTGTCCACTGACCAGACAACCTCTATTTTTGTATGCAGGTTCATCAGTTTTGAGGACATACTTCACAGTTGTACCTTGACAGGAGCCTATGTATGTTTAGCAGACTGTGGAGTTAGTAAAAAAGCTGAGTAGGAAATATGATATGGAAATCTGGTGTAGATGGAAAGCTCAGAGTGTTGTTGAACAGAGGAGCGATACGCAGATGAAAATGAGGTACAATAGCATTTTTCACTGTAAATTATGTTACTGTACATAAAGCGGTATTGTGAAATATTTTTGAGAATTATAGCAGACCCCCATAAATGACCGTATTGTTGTTGTTTTGTGTAAATACATGTGCTCCAGAAATCGGTGTAATTGATAAATATCTATAATCAATGTTTAACGAAGACAAATCAATTAGACGGTGGTTGTCTGCATTGTTCTTGACTTCAAGTCTTCAAATATAAATACTTTATACACTTTTCAATGTGCTTTCTTGTACATATGGTGTTAGCATGATCAAAAAGTGTTTGGTTGTAAAAGTGGTTTTCCTACTCCCATAACTGCTGTGGTATGGATTCATTAACAATGCCAAACATTAAAGACAATCTTTTATCAGCTCTCTGTCATTCCCATCCATTCCTGCTCTGTGGAAATTGGCACCAATGATTGGTCATGTTTTAGGATACGAATGGAAGTTGACAGTAAATGCCACTGCTACTTGCACGTACACAAATCACTTTCTGTCAATCAGTAACTTTTTTTATTAGAAGGAAATTGTGTGGTAAAAGTGTGTGACAGATATTAAGCTTTTTTTCTGAGATAAACAACATTGGAACATAAAAAAGGTGACTGACTCATGCTGTTGACTATTGTACAAAATAGTCAAGGTCGCTGTCTGTGTGTGGTCCTTTTCTGCTGACAGCATGCGTCCTCTTATGAGCTCACGGTTCCTCCGTTATATCTGCCTTGCTCAAATAATATAGGGGATAGGTGTCCTGTACTCATTCTCCCTTCCCTTACAGGAAAAATGTTGTTCTCATCTAAATGTTACGCTCTAGGCTCTTCTGCAGGGCTATAAGTACACAAGTGGCGAAACCAATACAATGGAGGTGGGATGTCACCATCTTTTATTAATGTTTATTTTCCCTTTTTGAGTTTAAAGTTAAGTTTAAAGCAAAGGGTCTATTGCTCTGCATTATTATTTTAAATGTACTTATGTTAATATAATGTCATCGATAAATTATTATACTGTATCACTATGTACCATAATACAAAGCCTTTCATAAGTGTTGTATTCTTTCGCCAACCTGATTGTAGCCATTTGCTGAAGACACCAAGTTTTTTCTCAGGACATTACAAACAATGGATTTGACTTTGCCCAACTTTTGTGCTATGCTTCTAATTGTGTTTGTCTTTTCTCATCCTCAAAATCACTTGCTATTCTTTCTCAGAGAGCTCCCTGTATTATGCCAAATATCACCAAATGCAGAGTCCAAATGCAAACACAATGGATGGAACTGAGATTATACTTTCAGAGCGCTTTGTGTGAACGATCAATGCAGGAAACACCTAATCAATAACAAACACATATGGGCAAAATGTCCCAGTTGTTTTGCTGGCATAAAGTGGGGAAAGGGACTCTGGTAAAACATACATGTTGAAACAGCTAGAAATAAAAGCGGACAGACTGTAGTCTTGCCTCATATTTACTTTTAAATGATATTGTCCAATGCCTTGAATGTACAGCAAATATAGCATTCTACCGTCCCAATACATATGGAGGGCACAGTATATACTTTGTAATTTACTCAAAAGACATCTACTGGACATTTTGAGTACTTCAGGAGTATATTATTATTATATTCAATTACAATATATTTGGTCATCTATTGTTATTGTCCCTGAGTGATGTGGTGATGCAAACTTTATAATACATTTGATATAAAAATATCCAAAACGTCATGTTTGAGAACCTCTGCGAATCTCCTGTAGACAGGACATAAATGGTACTAGAGAACTGTAAGGATGCAACAGCAGACATAAAATAATAAGCAGCTTTGAACAAATTCAGATTTTACATTTCTACAGGGCAGGATACATTTGACCAATAGACTTGCTCCTAACTGGTAAATATAGATTGTGCTCCTTGTTTTTGTTATTTTCTCAAATTGTGTTCACATCAAGGACCCAGAATTGAATCCTCAGACCAATTGTGCAAGACTTAATAGTTCTGGGAAAACCAAGATCATAAAATGGCTACAAAGTTTTTAAGATTAGCAATATTTCATTGTGTTCTCCCAAATTACTTATTTTCCCCTCTTGGTAAATGGTAAATGGACTGCATTTATATAGTGCATTTTTCTGACCAACAATGGCCACCAAAGCGCTTTACAGAGCTTCACATTCACCCATTTATCACACATTCATAAACCGACGCCGGTGTCAGCCATGCAAGACGCCAGCCAGCTCATCGGGAGCAACTGGGGTTAGGTGTCTTGCTCATGGACACCGCAACACTTGGTCAGGAGGACCCGGGGATCGAACCACCAATTCCGGTTGCTAGACAACCTACTTGACCCACTGAGCTACTGCCGCCCCGTTTTACGCTCTTGCTGCGTAAAACTTTTACTCTTCTACTTTACTCTCAGAGTATTAGTAAAGAAATTAAAATGTTATGTAGAGTATGCCTTAACTCACCACACCCTGATCAATGCAGGGGGAGCACTGTTACAATACCCCCCAAAGGATTGGCCCCAGTCGAGCATTGGAGACCAACCCCAACGCCACCACTGAGCGTCAAGTGGTGAGGGAAGAAGGGCTGGCCAAACTCACCTAGGAAGAGGAACCGCTCGCAGAAGAGGAATCCAAAAGTAGCCTAATTCTGTATGAGCATCTTATAAAGCAGTTTAAAACAGAATGTTATAACTCAGTTGACAGTGTTCTAGCAGTGATAATGAGGTCATCTCATGTTCTGAGGCAGGGCTGGCCAACCCTGTTCCTGGAGAGCCACCATCCTGTAAGTTTTCACTTCAACCCTTGTTGTGGGCAACAGTTGTTGGCCAGCCCTGCTCTGAGGCCTACAGTATGGCTTGTTATTTTGATGCAGTAAGCAATTCTGTCTTACACTGCTATACAGTCAAGGCCATCTCTGAGTGCACGTATAGAGCCCCCACTGTTTTACTTCTTCTGATCTACCCCAGAATGTTTAATATAGGCTCATGCCTTATTAGGTCATGCCACTTGGCTTGAAGGTCAGCGTGACACAAGGAGAAAGACTAAGTCATGCTTAGATGTAGAATATGCTTCTTGAATATGCCAAGGTTAGAGAGAGCCCACTGCCCACATGTAGGCCAAGGACACAGTCTCGAGAGATAAGGAGATGTCGACAGAGAGGAGAGGTTTTCATTCTGCTTGATGCTGGAATGTGCTAGAATGTCTTAATGACATTGTTTGTTTCCAAATACTATAAAGGGCAAGTGATGTTTGTTGACCGGGGGTAATCAGAGCAGACAGCTACCCAGACCAACCTGTTGTGAAACATGTCCTTACTCCCCAGATTACCTGGGGTGGTTATATTAAACTGAAACAACCAACTGTTATCTGACTGAAGACTTATTTAAGGAGCTTTTTCCAACAATTGTACTACCCTCTACAATTTGGCAAACAACGAAGGGTGACTGAATTCAGTGGGTTCCAGAAAGGTAAGCAAAGCCATTTTAGAATTTTGCACAGTTAATGTAATTTTGGACGAGAGGGTTGAAGTACATGCATTTTACTGTGGGGTAACAAGTTCTAAAATGTAGAATGATATAGAGATTCATGTAATACTTAAATAATTGATAAATGTAAATGAGAGTCAATGATGGATAGCGGTTGGTTGTGGATGTTGGTGGATGTTTTTTCTTTATGTATGTTAAGAGAGGAATATCACTCCACCACTCATATGACAATAATAATAAGGACATCGACACAATATAGAGGTCACTGTGGAATGTTAGGAAAATACTGCTAATCTGTCTAATTTCTCTGTAAATTAGATAGATTAGCAGCTCCTGACAATCAGTTACTCCCATAACCTGTCTGTAGCTGCAGAAGGCAGAGGAGAAACTCAGATAAGCCTACATATTCACCCATACTTTAAGTAAAATCCCAGCAATAAGCAAAGGTGAAGAATGCGGTGTAGAAACCCTTTCTGATGACACAATCTTCATTAACCGATTAGTATTTGGATGTCATATCAGAGCTGATCCAAAATCTGTAATTAGAGTGAAAAAAATGTGTGGAGCATTTAACCTAGGGCCGGTGTGTGTGTGTAATGTGTATTGACCCTGTTCTGTTAGACTGATTGTTTTGACTGCGAGCGATTGGCTTTACGTCCAGTCCGCTGGTGGCTGCCGGTGGGGCATATACTGGGAATTTTGGATTTTCATGAGCTGTATGCCAAAATCATCAGTATTAAAACAATAAATTACCTGAAATATTTCAGTTGGTGTGCGATGAATCTAAAATACATGAAAGTTTAATTTTTATCATTACATTATGGAAAATAATGAACTTTATCACAATATACTAATTTCTTGAGAAGGACCTGTATATATACACGATGTGAACATGCTTCACACCAGTAGTGATTTAAAACAAGCAAGCAGTGATAATTAACAGGTATTAACAGGCCTGGCGCCAGGATGAAGTGTGTCTGTTTTTTTCCCCCTGCTTGAATACAAATACAGTACATGCATTAAGCCCCGTTAAGAACCGTTAAGGCCCTGCTAGTAAAAATATATAAAAATCCATCAAACTCACCAAAGCTGCTCATTATTTGAAAACGAAGTCCGTCCTCCTTTCTTTTTTTAAAAGACTTCTATGACGTGGTTGTACAGCACATCTTTGCGTTAAGTTCCAATAAATGATCTTGCCCAGTGCTGAGAGTCGATCTTGCCCAGTCCTATATTTGCCATCAAAGCTACTTCTTCACCTCCATCTACTGTTAAAAGTAAAAAAAACTATCAATCTAAAAATTGAAAGTTTAAAGAAATCCGAGACAGGTGTAAGCTAGTTCTTGTTCGGATGGCAAACTTTTTTTATTGAACTTTATTGAACTGCCACTCCTCTATCTGCAACAGAAACAATGCTAACTTAAAGGTGCTATATGTAATACATGTACTGTAATAAATCCAAAAATGATGCCAATGCCTCATCAGATATTAAGGAAATATGTTAAGCTGAAATACTATATTTTCTGAAAACAATGCTAATGTCAGTATTTTTTCTTTTGGAAAAGTACGTTCCGTGACGGAATTTATGTTTATGTTTTGGCCTGTGTGTTGTTATCAACTGTCCATTTTGACAGCACGAACGGATTGCCAGGCATACCTGTAAAAACGCAAACCCAGCGCGCTACAGCCATGGAAGCAGCAAACAAACGAACGAGATCATAGAGATTCTAGACAACCTAAAAAAAACTGCATGTTTCTAAACTGTTCCATGACCATAGACGTAGTAAAACACGGTTTGCTTGTCATGATTGTGCTGATCTTGTTCGTCACGTTAGTTTCGATTCTGGCTAGGAGGGGGCGGAGGGATACAACTCAGGTATTTTGAATTTGAACTGTAGTACCTATTTTTTAACGCTGGCTGTCCGTTTTACATATAGCACCTTTAAGGCTAGGCTTGCAGAAACACTTAGTTGGTCAAAAAACCCACCCAACATGGTAAAGTCGAAATCTTATTGGTTAAAAATATGACAATCAACAACATGGTTCTGATGGGCGTAAAACAGCAGACGGTATTCACTCTGAATTCTGAATGCCCCAGTCTACCCGGAGACAAAACAGATGAAAAAATCTCATTGGATAAATGCTTTTATTTATATGAGCTGTGCTAAAAGCAAGGCAGCTGAACAGAGCATACTGTAGCAATGAAATTACCTTATAGACTAATTGAAATGAACTTTGTAAAATATATAGTGTTAATGAAAAAATATATTAAAGACGTACAAAGTACACTCGATCCAGGTGCCCTAACCAAAGTACAGGGGGTGGGTGCTCAGATCTACCCTGGTGTGTATATAGTTTCCCTACGGGTGGTGTAAGGCCAGACCGTCTTGCCTAACACTCCCCACGTGTTTCCTCTCTCGCTCTGGGAAATGACAAAAGAAAAACACAGTGTCACCCGGAATTTCCACCAATTGCGGAACAGCTGCGGATCGGCTCCGCTACGTGTCAGCTCCGTGCTCCGCCGTCATTCAATACCCACCAGGTCCGTATTTGTTGCGGAACGGCTGACAGTGACTGACATGAGGACCCTTGCAAATTCACTTATGATCGCGCGATATAACAGCATATATACTGTGCTGAATTGCTGCGGAGCTCTTTGGCATCCGGCAGAAATAGAAGCTCTGCGTATCTGCTCCGGAGGGCTGCGGATCGCCGGAGCTGGGACTGAGTCGGAACGCAGCCGTTCCGCAGTGAAAATACACACATTGACTTTAATAGAAACCTATCGACTCCGCCGCCGTTCCGGAGCGGATCTGCAGCCGTTCCGCAGTTGGTGGAAATTGCCGGTTAGAACAATTCACAAATAACAAATACTTATAACACACCAAAGACTACACCACTAACACACAAAATAGGCCTACCACACACACAAACACACTGCCACTGACGCTCTCTCACTCACAACACTACCAAACACAGACCACCGAACAAACCAACAGAGCATCTGTCTGCTCATTCAGAGAGAGAGACAGACTAACACAAATTGGCACTTTATATAGAGGGGAAGGGCATGATGGTGTATGGGATAACGGAGGGGAGGAGTCAGTGATAAGTGATGTGATGAGCTGAACCAGGGCCACAAAAGTGCCGGGAGAGGGAGGAGGCCTGCAGTGCAATGGTGGACGGAGGAGTGTAGTGCAGCAGTGAGGGGTAGGAATAAGGCCTTTAAACAGGTAAAGGTGTGGCTCAGTTTTGAGTGTCTGATTCGGTATAGAAAAGCTCAGGCGATAGTTAGGCGCACAATCAGGAGGGCTAAAAGGGAGTGCTGGCAGGGGTTCTGTGGACGTATAGGTAGGGTGACGCCGGTAGGGGAGGTATGGGGAATGATTAAGAGGATGAGTGGGGTGAGGAGGGAGTGGGATTACCCGGTTTTGGTGAGTGGTGAGGAACAGGCATTAATGGAGCTGGAGAAGGCAGAGATGGTTGCAAAGACATTTTTTAAAGTACATGGATCCAATAATCAGTCAGAGGAGGGGTATAGTGGTTGGATATGAACGATGGACCAGCATCACGGGGTGCATGATAGGAGGGAAGATGTCAGTGATGCGTTGAGTGCTCCCTTTACTATTGGGGAGATGAGGAGGGCGATAAATAGGGCTGGAATGACGTCACCTGGACAGGATGGAGTGTGTTATGTGATGTTGAGGCATCTGACTGATGTGGGGCTGGAGGTACTCCTGGAGCTGTACAATAGGGTGTGGGTGGAGGGGAAGCTGCCTGGTGGTTGGAAGGAGGCAGTGGTGATACTTGAGGTTTTCAGTAGATAAAACGCAGGCAGTGATTTTTACCCAGAGGAGGGTAGGGGAGGAGGTGTAGCTGAAATTGTATGCGGAGACCGTGGCTAGAGTGAATGCATTCAGATTTCTTGGGGTGATATTTGAGCCAAGAGAGACCTGGGTTGGGCATGTGGAGAAGGCGGTGGCTAAATGTAAGAAGGTGTTAAATGTGATGCAGTGTTTGGTTGGACTGGAGTGGGGGGGGCGGCGCGTTCTATGTTAAAGACTATGTATGTGGCCTTGATTAGGTCAGCTATAGACTATGGGTGTATGGTGTAGGGGTCGGCGGCTAGGTCAGTCCTGGCCAAGTTGGATGTGGTCCAGGCCCAAGCGCTCAGGTTATGTAGTGGGGCTTTTCGAACATCGGCAGTCTCAGCGCTGCAGGTGGAAATAGGGGAGATGCCGCTGGGGCTCAGGAGGCAGCAGCTCCTTTTGAATTACGGCATTAATCTCCAGGGTCATGAGAATGTCTCACCCAGCAAAGAGGGTGCTTCAATGTGCAGGGCCAGCCTGTGAGTTTGGGATGGGTAGGACACGCATGGGCGAGGCAGTTAGGCATTGGTGAAATGGAATTTAGTCCCACAGTGGCTATACCTCAGAGTCCATTGTGGATGTTGCCATTTCCTGTAGTGGACCTGCATTTGTTGGAGTTAATCCATGGGGACAAGGAGGGGAGAGATCCAGGCCACCTTTTTTCGAGCAGGTTGAGGTTGGTGTATGGAGGGTATGTGCGTATCTACACGGATGAGGTGAAAGACGGACGAGGGGCAGCATTTATTAAAGAGGCCAGTGGTAGAAGAGTCTTGAGGTGGCTGTCGGATCATCTGGCCGTGTTCACAGGAGAGATGATTGTAGTGCTGTTGGCTTTGCATTAGGTGGAGGAAAGTGTGCAGGGAAAGGTGGTAAATTTCTCTGACTCGTGTGCAGTATTACAAAGCTTGCAAGCATGTAGCTCACGAGGCAGGCAGGACCTGGTTTTGGAGGTACTGGGAGGGGGGCGAGAGCTTGGGGGTGGAAGGAGGGAGGGGGCCATCTACACTAGGCTTAGAATTGGGCACAGTAGAGTGAATGGTCCCTGTATAGAATAGGGAAACACCCTACAGGCAGGTGTGATTATTGTGAGTCAGAGGAGACTGTGGAGCATGTGTTGATTCAGTGTGGACACTATGTGAGGGAGAGGGGGTGTATGGGGGACAAGTTGAGGGAGTCTGGTATCCAAGTGCTTACTATGGAGAATTTGCTTGGGGGGACAAAGGGGGGGGGGGTTGTTTTAACATATTGTTAGGCCACAGGGTTGGGTGGTCGGGTATAGGTCAAGCCTGTCTCTGGCCCACACTCCAGTACACTAGGTGGCGGTAATGCACCATTACAGTTGGATGCCAACCGCTGTAAAACACCAAAGAAGAAGAAAAACCAGGGCTACCTGTGGGAACACACAAACTGAACACAAACACACACAGAAACACAGCACAGAAACAGGAACACAGACCAGGGCACACAAAACACAGAAACTGACTGGGGCCCCCACCAAAAAAAACAATTCCACCAGGAATTGTTACACTAGTAACCACTAACTAAATGAACCCCAGTGTAAAGAAGTGGCTATACTTTACCAGGTTTGTGACAGGGCGTCAGCAACCGGATTTGTTGCCCCTTTTACATGGGCAATGCACAAATTATAACCCTGTACAATCTGAGCCCACCTCATAAGGCGGCTGTTCTGATTGTACATTTGTTTCAGGAACGTGAGGGGGTTATGGTCCGTGAACCATAACAGGTGCTGTACTGGACCCAACATACACCTCGAAAAACTGCAAGGCTGATAACAGAGCTAGTGTTTCCTGTTCAATTGTAGAGTAACGTGACTGACATGGGTTGAATTTCTTCAAAAAGAAACTGACTGGGCGATCCACGCCCTCCTCATCCTCCTGTAAGAGGACTGCACCCGCCCCCACCATGCTGGCATCCACTTCCAACTTAAAAGGTTTGTTAAAATTAGGTGCAGCTAAAACGGGGCGCTGCTCAGCAGCGCTTTTGCAGACACAAAAGCAGATTCACACTCGGCGGACCATTGAAACGGCACCTTAGGACTCAGTAGTGACGTCAAGGGAGCTACTACAGTCGAAAAGTTTTTGCAGAAGGTACGATAGTACCCCACCACTCCCAGAAAACAGCGTAATTGCCTGCGAGTAGTAGGAGCAGGAAAGTTACCGATAGCTTCTACCTTGCTAGCAATAGGGAGTACCTGACCCCGCCCTACCTGCTTACCTAGGTAGGTAACTGTAGCCTTCCCAAATTCACATTTGGCTAAGTTAGGAGTTAGCGAGGCATTTTCCAACCGCTGAAACACCAATCGTAGCGAGGAGAGATAGTCGAACCAGGTGTGCGAATGTATCACATCATCAAGGTAAGCAGTGCAGTTTGGAATACCCTCGAACACAATGTTTACTAAACGCTGGAATGTAGCAGGTGCATTACACATTCCAAACGGCATAACCTTATATTGCATGAAATTGTCTGGTGTTACGAATGCCGAAATGTCAGAAGCTTGTGGGGTTAGAGGCACTTGTCAATAACCTTTAAGCAAGTCCAGTTTACTAACAAATGTAGCGGAGCCAATTCTATCAATGCAATCCTCTAAACGGGGTAATGGATATGAATCCAGCACTGTTCTTTCAGCGACACTCTGGCTAAATCCCAATATGCATACTACATACTACATACTAAAAGTACGTACTACGCAGGTGGTGGTAAAGTATGTACTATTAAGTATATAGTAAGCAAGTATGCTAGCATAGGGACATACTAACCTGTCTTAACTTCCACGAGCGATGAAGCCCGCGAAGTTTGAACATTAAACATTTGGCACAACCTGTTCGTATTTCATTTAAACTTTATTTAATATAACTACAATAACAAAAAAAACGAATGTAATGACACGTTTCTTATTAGCTAACTTTTAGATACTTACATTTAAACACTGCCAAAGAAGGACCGGCTTCGGGAAACCCCTCCTATTCTGCGTCGCAAAGGATTGTGGGCTATATCAGCCCAAAATGCATGCAGGGTTGCATACTTCGAAAATCCCCCAGAAATAGTAGACCATCCAGGGACTACTGACCAGGGCTGCCGACAGGAATCTGTGGGCCCGGGACAAACTCCACATTTAGGGCCCCCCACAAAAAAAATGACTGTACAAAAACAAAATTTGGGCCCCCCCTCAGGACTGGGCCCGGGACAACATTCCCGGTTGTCCCCCCCTATCAGCTGCCCTGCTACTGACATACTATATTTGCATACTATGGTTTGGGACATACTAATGCAAAGAACGGACTTGTGTACTTGGGGAGAACGCTCTTGCTAGTTGTTCTTGGAAGAATGAACTCACAAGGTGACAAGCACACAGAACGCTGCTGACAGTTTGAGACGATGTGTTCTAGCTGGTATTGCGCAATAATACACCGCACAGACGCTTTTTCAGAACGGCAATATGCTATTTTAGCGTTTGTCTCTGAATATGTACGTACATTATCTTATAAAGTTGACTTAAATCAGCACTTAACTTCAATAGTGGTCAAGTAGATATAAATGTTAAGGTATAAAAAAAAGGGTTGGCTCGCTAGCTAACTTACACCCACAGGCACTTATGCTTATGAGATTCTCACTTCCGAAAACGTTTGAGCACATTTTCGAATCGCGATACATTTTTGTTAAAATGCCAATATTTGAAATCTACACAGTTGATTTCTCGCATCTAATGTTCACAAAAGTGAATTTAGTGATAAAATAGTGTGAGAAATTGTAGAAAAACGACTTTCTGTATTGACCTGTCTAATCTTCCCCCAAAGAGGGGCGGTGACGAAATTAACAGTTAAGTTCCCAGATGTGCCGGTAGTATGTATATAGTATGCATACTATGCGTATTGTATCTTATGCTGGCGACACTTCAGATTACGTCATATAGGTCGGTATAATGAGAAAACCTTCAAAATAAAAGCCTGAAGATCAATGCATATCAAAGTGCATAACACTTTAATTAGTTAGTGAACTCTATACAAAGGCCAGTTTTACGATGTTTTAAGCATGTAGAAAGGCTTGGGCCAAAACATGGACTATGGAAAATTGTTCAGTAGGATGTATTCTATCTAAATATAGTCTCAAATCCCAGGGCACTTGATGCTGTATGGCCAAGAAACACTAAATCAGGGACCCTTGTCAATCTCCCATTAATTTCACTGTAAGACATAATTTAACATGCAGATTCTGCTTTATAAAATCTAAACTATCGCTTGGGCCAAAACATGCTCTATGGATAACTGTTCAGTAGAATGTACTCTATCCAAATTTAGTCTCAAATCCAAGGGCACTTGATGCTGTATGGCCAAGAAACACTAAATCAGGGACCCTTTTCACTCTCCCATTCATTTCACTGTAAAACATAATTTAACATGCAGATTCTGCTTTATAAAAACTAAACTATCGCTTGGGCTAAAACATGCTCTATGGATAACTGTTCAGTAGGATGTACTCTATCCAAATATAGTCTCAAATCCCAGGGCACTTGATGCTGTGTGGCCGAGACACTCAAAAACAAGTTAGGAACACCAGAGACACAGTAGCGAAATGGGAACAGAATTGGCATTGGAATGTTTGGTTTTCCTCTACCCTTTGTGGCAAGAACATTCAAGTTAGTTATTGAGGACACTTCAGCCAGGTGAACCAGCCAATGAAACAGCCATTAACTTCTGGCCCTCATGACACCTGTATGCATGATTCCTGTGCTATTGGAGGTGTGAATACCTGATGGAGGTGTGACTAGCTAATGGAGGTGTGTACCTATTGTTTTTTGAAAGGTTGTTTTTTGCTATTAAAATAATTATACTTAGTCTTCAATGTAGCCTAATGGTCTTGCAATAGCTGTAAACATATATCATTCAACCAAACCAGTTACCAGCACCTTTATATATGTAAATTATCTAATCAGGTGCAATATAACTTTTTTGAATTTTACCTGAATTGCACCAGGCAAGCAGATGGAGAGCAGACAGAGACCTTGCATGACAAAAACATCACAGTGCAAATACTATAGACCGTGCAGTGAGACATGCTATGTTAAAAACATTCCCTAGGGTGAGTTTTATCCAGTAATAGTCTCATATCCATGCTAGTGCTCTCCATAGTACTGAAATGCAAAAAAACATTGAACTCTCAACAAACACATAAGGTAAATGATGTAGAAGTTGATGTAGAAGAAGATAGAACTATACCAAACTATACCAAATCCCAGTAGAACTATACCAAATCCCAGGCAGTGCTGTGTCAATTTGCGCTGCCTTATTTCAGGGGTCAGAGCAGTCAGAGAAGCCATAGTCAGGCTTGCATGTGTGTATAATGATGCTAAATCTGGCAGTCAAAGCAGGTGTGAACCTCCAACCTCCCTTTCAATTGCCTGGCATGTCCTGAATACAACTATCATTTGATAGGCCTGTAAATTATGAGGGTGTGTCCTCTCAAACAGGTAAATAGGACTAGGGACATTGCTAAACACAACTTGTTTGGACTCCGTGCGTGGACAAGCTCAGATTTCTATTGTGGAATTCAACACAATTTTTTCAACAGGTTTTTGCAGAGGCTTCACTTCTTCATAAGGTATGCAATATGGTCTCAAGTTGATATTTGTTATTTATATATTGTGTTATTAGTGTTTGTATGCATTTGTATTTATTATTTATATACAGTTCTTCTCAATTAAGTGTCTGTGAAAGCACTTTGTGACAACTGCTGTTGAAAAAAGGGCTTTATAATAAAATTTGATCGATCGATTGATTGACTGATAGAAAAACTGTTAATGACACTGTGGTCAACTTGATCTTCATTTTAACATTTGCAAAACAGTTATTTAGACACAATGTCAATACCAATCACATTTGTTGGTTGAATGTGAATATCAACTGCACATATAAATATACTGCACATACTGTATACAGTCAGTCCTTATTTATTCATAAATTAGGTTAACTACGGTATGTGTTGGTATTTGGAAGAATGGAGTAGGTAAATGTGGAATACAAAGACGCAAGATCCTTCACTAAAATTGTGGCACAATAATTGACCATACTGTCAGTCATTATCTTTTCCTGAGAGAGGTCATTCCAATTCTGTAATTTTGTAATCATTGATAAAACCAGTTGTAGAGATTGAAGCAAAATAATTGATTTTGGATAAATTTAATTAGACAAATTTTTGCCAATGGAATTTGTCATTTTGGCCAACAGTGTTTTCTATGTGGGCCTATGTGTTAACTGTTATTAAAATCCTACATGAGCTCTATTCTGAGTGAGTTTGCATATCAGACACTGACATTGGGCAATGCATTTATAGCTTGTATAGGAATGTTAAATAATATTAATGCCATTTCAGTCATGACAGGAATACTATACCAGTACGGAACCAATCATGAGATTCTCATCTCCGTACCCTTGTGGATAACATTACCCCGATTGGAAATCACAACAATTCCTCTGGCAAAGATGCCCTGGCTTTTGGCTTCATGTCCACTCCTGGAGCGAGAGCGTCACATCTGATGGCAGATGTTCGTGGGGAGGTGTTACCCAAAGGCCTGGTTCCAGACATGGTATGTCTGGTCGCTCCTGGTAACAACCTGGAAGCCAGCCCATCCATCGCTCAGGCAGGGGAGGAGTTTAGACAACTCCTCCTTGCTGTTATGTTGAGGTGGACAAATTTAAGTCTTTCATTGACAATACGTTTTGCAAACACACATTACTCTATGGTAAACACACAACTCCCAAGATTACTTAAATTCTACATTTTCATTTCTAATAATTCACACGTATTTGTCCTTGATTTCCCACACCGAATTGATGGGAAAAAGGACCAACGATACCAAGAACTGCTGGCATTGGAGTATGAAACACAAGCATGGGATCTAGGTGTGATTTACAGACGGGAAATGACCAGGGACTCCCAGCTTGAAAGGTTGTGCTACTGGTGCCCTGATAAAGTTCATCTGAGTGATGATTTTGGCATGCCAAGTTTTGCTCAATGGATTGTAACCACTTCGTTTGACAAACTGTAGAATGTCAGAACAAGTAGACCTCCTTCTTCTGGAATCCGCAATGTAAGATATCTTATCATTTTAATTGTAATTTTTTGTATGTTATGTAATGCAAATTTGCATTGCATATTGAATTTGGTCAGTGAATGTACTGTATGTGTACCGATCATAAATGTAGTTCTCCATGGTTTCAGGATGCTGGAGGTGATTGTCCGGTTGACTAGACCAGTGTCCCCTAAGATTAACTGTGAATGGAGGCGTCATGTGCATTACCTTGGATCCCCATCAAGGGTCATTTCTGTGCTTCCCCAAATCCTACCGAGTCCAGAAGGAACTTTATTTGCAAGACACCAAACCCAAGTGGAAGATCACGACTAGGAGGAGAAAACCAATGTGTACCAAAAAGCTGCATGGAGTTCCCAGTGACCTCACTGATGGACCACTAGCAGCTGCTGCATCTGGCCCAGCAGATGATTGTCAGACGGTAAGATGTCCTTCTAGCCATGTTGTTATGTGCCGGTGAATACTTTTCAGTATTTCTTTGTTATGGTTGGGGTAGGGATGCTATGACCAGATCATAAATGTAGTTCTCCATAATTTTAGGATGTTGTCGGTGAAAATCAGATTGAGCCGCCCACTGACGTCACTGATGGACCACCAGAAGCTGCTGTCTCTGTCCCAGGAGATGATTGTAAAATGGTAAAAAAAAAATACAATCCCTTGTTGTATGCCTTCCTCTAAATATGATTATTATCTCTGTTATTTTCTGGGTATGTTTCCTGTGTCAAGATCATCAGTTCTCCATGATTTCAGGAAGTTGTCGGTGAACATCAGGTTGAGCAGCCCACTGACCTCACTGTTGGACAACCAGAAGTGGCTGCTGCCTCTACATTCAGTGCTTCGTCACTTTTTGCTTCTCAGCAGGAGATAAAACCAAAGGAGAAAGTCCAAATCTGGAAAAGAAAAGCAACACTTACCACAAAGCGGAATGTGGAGGGTAAGAAAGTTGGTCAGAAAGGTCTTGTAAATTTTGAGGTCATGCATGGGACAAACATTGGGTTACCAGCAGCAAGTTGTGTGGAGTCAGAGTTGGCAGAGGGGTTGAAGGAAGGAGTATGTAGTGACCATAAAGTGCTGAGGCAACAAGCGCTTGGTACAAGGGTGGTGCTGGACTTTGGTGTTAACGAAGTTCTTGATCAACAGGAAGGAGATGTTAGCGAGCAACCTAGTGGTATGGTTACAGTTGAGTGTACTGATAGGGATGTTGTTGACTGTGATGACAGAGATAACTGTGGAGTTAAGAGTACTGAAACTGGCTTAGATAAGAACATTATGACTTAACAGATGACACTTTTCACTAATGCTGTGGAACCACTGAATTTGACAGATATTTTATATGGGGGTAGTCGTGGTGACAGGGAACACCAGAAAGATAGGATTCATCGAAGAACAAGTAAAACAAAATCTGTAGATTATCTCATGATTTCAAAGGCAATACATGCTGTGATGCACCGTAAAGACACTTTTGATTTCCAATTTTGGGATGAAGTTGCCAAAATATACGGTTTTACTAAACCGAGTGTTAAAAATCTTAAGAATATTTGGACCAATAATAGGGGTAAAATTCAAAGGGTTGTTAAATCGATTCAGGAAGAGGTGAAGTTGGCCAGCTCTTTAAATCTGTCACCCCTCTGTGATGAGATAGAAAATACAAGTGACAGTGCTAATATATGTCAACACAACACACTAAAACACACTACAGTAAAGGATCCAAAAACACCAATCAAACAGATAGTCAACATTCTTTTTTTTTTATTGTGCAAATCCAAGGGATCAAAAGACTTGTGACAGATAGGTAAAAGACCAAATGCTACAAACAGTAAATTGTGAAAAGGAAGCTATTTCTGATTCCCTAAATGAAAACGAGAAATCAAATAAGGTTTCGTCAAGAGAAAATAAGCATCCATCTCAAAATTCTGGAGTTGATAACAATGATGAACACAGTTCCCACATAGACACAAATATGTCAGATTGTAGTTTAACTGATAAGGAACATGTACACAGTGAAAATGATTGTAATAGTGACATGGAACAGACAGTAACCCAACAAGTAGATGTTCAACAATTAACAAACACTGACATATTTGATTGTAATGTTTCTGTGAATGAAAATGTTAAGCAAACAGGAACCCAAATAAGCATGGAGACACTTCAGAGTATTTTGTCAAAAGAAGCAACATTTGATTAATTTAGGCATGAAACCCCAAGTGAGTCAGTGTTTACACTGACCCCCAGTGAATGGGAAAAGCTACATTCACAAAGAGGTAAAAGATATTTAAAGATATAGCTGGGAGGGCTTATTTGCAGCAAAAGTAAAGGCATCAAATCCTTATTGTTAAATTGTGTTTAAGGACCACCGCTTTTCAGTAAGTAAAACAAGACAGTTAAGTAATCCCTATCTAAAACTGAATGGTAACTGTAAACAATCTTTATGCACTTTAAAATTCACCCTTCTTTTGAAATCATTGGAGTTTTTGAACTTCAATGTGACATATTGTGGAGATATTATACATTGTGGAGACATTTTGGCTAGACCAATAAGAGCCCCAAAAAGAGAGGAACTTGCTTGGTTATTACAAAATGTAGCAGCACATCAGGTTTACAGGGACCGATTAGCCAGAGCTGACATCAAAGTCAAAGTCATAGTGGTTTATTTATCATATGCATTGAATAACATACATCATCCTATGCAGAGAAATTCTTTTTGACATGGCTCGGCGATTCTATGCAGTGGGCTTAAAAACAAGAATTACAACAATATAAGAATTTTAAAATAGTAATGACAATAGTAATAATAATAATAGTAATAATAATAATAAATATAGCTGCGAGCAGCGATTGCGGGCCCAAGCCGCTGGCACCGCAACCCCGGTGCCTTTAAGCCGCTGGCACCGCAACCCCGGTGCCTTTAAACCGGTGGCACCGCAACCCCGATGCCTTTAAGCCAGTGGCACCGCAACCCCGGTGCCTTTAAGCCGGTGGCACCGCAACCCCTGTGCCTTT
>JACXGM010014057.1:0-22441 GCA_016801145.1 Umbra pygmaea | reverse complement strand
CACCTCTGCCAGCTTCCTGAGCACTTGGTCATGCCGCCATCTGAGCCGACCCTGTGCCAGTGCTGTTTTGCAGCCCGACAGAACATGCTGAAGTGAGGCATTGATTGTCCCGCAGAGGTCGCAGGACTGCTCTGTTCCAAGCCATTGGTGGAGGTTTTTAGGGCTCGGGAGGGTGTCATATGTTGCCCTAATAAGGAAACTTAGCCAAGCTTGCGGCAGTTCCCAGAAATCTGCCCAGCTGACTGCTCGGCTCTCGACACCCTCCCACGTTGTCCAACGCCCCTGCTGCCCCTGCGTCACAGACCTCACTCTGATCTCTTCCTGCTCAATCCTGGTGAACTCTGCAACAACAAAGGCCTTCCTCTCCTTCCTGCTTGCCTTGGACCATGGTATGGGTGGCTTGCTCCATCCAAAGCCTGCCCGCCCTGTCTGGACCATGCCCACGACTTGTTGATGTTGCAGTCTTCCTACCACCTTCTGCACCTCCTCCTTGGCCCTCCATTTCCTTTCAGTCTCAACTCTGGCATTTGTATCAGCCACTGCTCTGTCAAAGGAGTCCCTTAATTCCATCACCAGCCTTGCCTTCTGCTGCCTGTAGCCCAGGGTGATGGATTTCAGGGGTAGCTGGAGTGAGTTCCATCCATACAGGCCAGTAGCTGAGAAGCATCGTGGTAAGCCGAGCCATTTGCGGATGAAGGAGTTGGCTTTTGCCTCCATCCGGCTTATGGCTGGTGAGGTGACTTCACACAGCTTCAGAGGCCACATCACCCTTGGGTAAAGGGTGAAGTGATAACACCACACCTTGTACTTTCCAGGTAGTTTGCTTGCATTGATCTTGGACAGGCCTTCTGACAGCTGCCATATGATGATTTTCCCCATGTCCTTGTCTGAGAGACCTGATGTATAAAGTCTTCCCAGGCTTCGGATGGGCTGATCCACAATGCGGGGGATGTCTTCCCCGCTGATGGTGAAGGTGACTCTGTCATTTCTCTCCCCCTTTCACAATGAGAGGCTCCTTGACTTCTGCGGCTTGAACTTCATCCTGGCCCAGGTGATCAGCTCATCCAGCCTTTTAAGCAGCCTGGATGTGCATGGGGCGGTTCGCAGCAGGCAGGTGATGTCATCCATATAGCTCCTTAGTGGGGGGAGCCTCTGGTCTGCAGGAAGCCGAACCCCGCCCACCACCTGCCTTGCTCCGATCAGGATGACCTCAAACGCTGCCACAAAGAGGATGGGGGAAATGGAGCATCCCATGGCGATCCCTACTTCCAGTTGTTGCCATACAATTGAGGATGTACAGATATACAGGTGACCTGGCCATCTTACTGAGCAAGCCATCCTGGAAATCAGTAGAGGAGGACCTCTCTGAAGACATGAACATCCTGTCTTCATACCTGATGAACTGGCGCATCAAGCTTAGCGCTGAAAAGACTGTATCATCAACTTTTGCAAATTGCACATTTTCTGTTAATCCAATTAACCTAATTTCACTACCAAAATATTACTGTGTCGGTCAGTTATTTGATAGATCCAAATAAAATTGCTGAACAAAACACCCAATTACTTATAAATGAAAATCATGGAAATTTCAAGGGTGCCTAAATTTTGCATACAACTGTAGCTGATTTTGGCCTAATAATAACAGTCCAATCGCCTCATTTAGCTTGAATACACCCCAAGTTAAAAAAAGTATATTTAAATTATACTCCAGTATTATACTTCTAGTATACTTATGGTTAACCATAAGTATGTATTCAATGTAGTTAAGTATATTTGAAGTATACTTTCAAAATATACATACCAAAATAATATATTAGAAGTATATTTAGGATAAATAAAATACATTTCAAGTACATTTAAATATACTTTTTTTTTACTTGGGACTTGCCGACCAACTTTCTAACTTAGGAATTTGTTAACAAGCTTGCTGAGTCAAACTCCCTGACTGTGTTTTCCTGGGTTGCATCTCAATAGTTGGAATTGACATTTCCTTGTCACTTGATTATCATTGAATCCATAACTGTCTAATTTAAGAGTGGTAACAGTTTCTCAACCCTATCCCTCAGCAGTTTACCAAAAGCACAGTGGAGTGATTGCCTTTTTATATTCACTTAGAGTAATTCATTGATTGAACATTTAATTATAACAATCTATTCATTGATTGTTGAGCAGAGTCTTTCAGGATATTTTTCAGGGTACCTTACATTTTTTTTCTCCAGAAAACAACATTGTGTGGCTTGGATGCAGAGGTGTTATGCAAAAAAAATGTTTTATTAGGTATATTGTGAGCTTGCTCCTCATGTGGAAAAGCTATATAACCTTACTGTAGTGTAAATATCCAAATGTAAGTACAAATGTATATTTTTGGTCTTCTTAGAATCACAGAAGGACAAACCTTAAACTCATGTCCCAAAATCATTATGTGACAGGTTAACTGTTGTTCGTATTTGGTTTAGTTATACTTTTCAGTTGTTTTGTTTTTATGCATATGATTTCATGTCTTTTTCAAGTATCATCGTACATCTTTCCATGTAGGCCACCTTGCTGTCACCCACCCAATAACAAATAGCTGCTAAAGGATTATGTGGGAAGAAAACACCTGCCATCTCTGCCCCAACTTAGATGTGTTGGGCCAATATACAGTACACTCCATATGGAGTCCATTGTTTTAACACTTTTTGGATTTTTGTAAGTGCTGCTCAAGAGGTCCTAAATGACATACATTTTAAATAAGAACACAGTGAACTATTAGCGATTTGCAACACAAAGAGGAGAAAAATGTATTAGAAGAAAAAAAACGGAAATCAGATATACAAACTCCAGGCTATATGCACTTCAGGCCTTTGCCTGGCCATTACAGATTTCATAGAAGACTCAGTGGGAATCACCACAGAAACTAGAGGGAATAACATATTACCGGGACCCAGCACAGACCGCTGCACTCATTCCCCAAACTCACAGTGTTGTGAGGCGGTGAATGACGCCAATCTCCTGACCTCTTCCAGTGATATTCACAGCCAGCGCTATCTGCCGTACTCGCCTTGCAGCAGTGGCTTTCGGTCTTCCCGCTGCCAACCATTCACCATACATTCACCCAACATTATTACGTACTGTAGCTCATTACCCTTTTAAAGGCTTCTGTCTGCCAAGGCCTCGGTCCTCGGGCAGGCTGGAGCAATGGGAGGTGGACTTTGTGCGCTCTAGTGCCTGATCTTTTTCTGCCTTTTGTTGTCTCATGTTACGATGAGGAAGAGGGGTAAGATGGAGGTGAGATGCAGAATGTGTATGTGTTCTATTACTGAGAGCACTGTTTTATATTTCCCCCCAGGTTACACTCCTCTCTGTGCTGGCCAGGCTGACACACTTCATTAATACTTTATAGTAATTCTCCAGGAGAATACTATGTCAAAGTCAGAGGGTGGAACTCTGCTCTGCAAACTCCAATGCGGCCCAAGGTCTTAGATCACAATATCTTGCGTCGTAGCCTAGGCTGAATAAAAAGGTCTGACTTTAATACATTGCTGGACATCTTTGGTGTGTTCAAATTATTATTAGATATAGTGGGGGGTTAACCTAATGTATCAACTCAAACATTTGATTCACAAAGATACACTGCTGTAATATTGGGAGTTTTACACAATTAGAGAAAAAACCCTATAGCTTATAAAAACCCCTATAGCTTGATAAAATAAATGAAAAAGCAACATTGTAAAAGCAGTACATAGTACTATATAGCCTTGTTCACACTGACAGCTTATATATATATTTTTTTTTACATCCAATCATTATTCCAAACAATTTTGTTTCATGTAGGCAAAAACCTCATCAAAATAGATATGTAAAGCCACATTCATAGTTGTTTCAACATCAGATACATATCTGGCAATTTGACTTGTGTCACGTTGCCTCAAGGATAGGAGACAGGAGCGTCTATAGTTATATATTTTTTGAAACACCAAATACTGTTGAACAAGAAACAACTGAACAAAAACATAGAACAAGATCAAATGATAACCAACACAACACCAAACATATTCAAAGACTGTATGACAATGAATAGAAATAGAAACACAAAACTACATACCTGAACAAGAAACAATGAACCACAAACACTCAGAACAAACACTCAGAACTAAATACCACCAAGATGTGAAAGACAAAACAAGCACCCAGACACTAGGGATATTGTGACAACTTGTGACCCATATCTTGGCTCGAAGTGCTTTTTCAATCAATCTGTATGTATTTTGTTTTCTGACTTCATCAAATCTAATTAAACATGACTGGCAACATGGACGACAAGAGTTTGTTAGTCTCAAAAGTTTATGTCTACAGTATATCAACTAAGAGTGATCATATACTTTATACAAATTAATTTTTGTCATAATTTATTGTGGAAATTAACATGGTGGTCCTACATCCAAAACCCAGATGAGTGGTGTTTCACCCAAATTTTTTTATCAGTTTATCAGTCAATAGATCAGTTTAATGAGAAAAAATGACCAATATTAATAATTTGTTTAAGTCACATGATGTAATTATTTGAGAGTACTATGTCTGTAAGTTATATGGATCTTTCCCCACTAATGTGCTAGATAGAACTTTGTGAAATAATCACAAAGGTCTTTTTCTATCGGATGAAAGACAAATGGTATTTCACCAAGAAAACACAAAACTGGGGAAGCCCAATTGATTTTGGCACACAACATATATTTTTGTAATATAAATATTAGTTGCATGTCTAAAACCTTACCTTTTCTAACATATCGTGCAATGACAAGAAAACGCCATTACTGCACCTCTACATTTTGCAAAAAAGCAAAACAGCGCTACTTGAAAAGTATTCTGTGGACAGATGAAACCAAAGCTGAGTTGTTTCAAAAGAACACAGCATGCTGTGGAGAAAAAAGGCACAGCACAGCATACAAAAGTGGAGATGGCATCATGGTTTTAACCTGCTTTGTTGTGTCTGGGCATGGAAAATGAGCTATCCTGACCACAACTGGTCCAGAATTCTGCTGTGATGCTGCAGACCAGGTCCAGCAGGAGTTCGCATATCACCCCAACTTTACTCTCCTTACATTGTTTTCCGATCAAGTATAGGATCAAATATAAAGTCCAGGGGCCTCATGTATAAAAATTCCGTACGCACAAAAAACTTGCGTACACTGGGTTCCACGCACATGGTGTGATGTATAAAAATGTTTAAAAAATTGACGTGAGAATGTGTGTGCCGTCACGGAAACTTTTGAGCAGACGTGAGAATGTGCGGGCCGTAAGCAAAGTCTTGTCTGGCTCTGTAACGTGACAAATTCTAACTAAAAAGTCCCATAACTCACCAAACATTACAAAATAAAGTGTCCACTACAGTTACTGTCATACGTCTATGACGTTGACTATTCTAAAAACGTAATTACATCCGCTAATAAAAGTTTGATCATTGATGTGGATGACTCACATCAAAATGCCAAAACCCAAATGGGAAATGTATACCTTACCTTAAAATGTATACTGTATACCTTAATCTGCCACCACTCAATAACTTCTGTTGGGAAATCTGGCATGGGAAAATGCAAATGTCTCTGTGAGCCTGACTTTGGCTCATCCATAACGCACAGGAGGCATGACGCCCGGATCCACCGGTAACAGTTGTGCAAAATCACTCACTGTTGATGCCCAATTGATTCTGTGGATTATGTGTAAATAAATAAGTGAACAAGGTGTGGGAAATTATGTGTAGCCTAAAAGGATGCGTAAATCATGCTGCTATACTTGATGCGCAATGGCTGCTCTGGCACTGATAGAAGACATTGCAAATAGGAGAATGCGGAGAGAGCGTGTATTCAGAGACCAAACTGATTTGCTGGCCCGCGATGATGACTGGTTTATGAGTCGATTCAGGTTGCCAAAGATTATCTCGTTGGAACTCTGTGCTGAGCTTGGGTCGGCTTTAGAACGTGAGACAGCAAGGAACCAAGCGTTACCTGTCCCTTTGCAAGTTCTCACCACACTGGGCTTCATCGCAACCGGCGCTTTTCAGAGAGAGCTGGATGACTGGTCAGGCATTTCCCAACCATCTCTGAGCCACGCTATGGCAGCTGTATGGAACGGTCTCATCCGTATGTCACCCAGGTACATACAATTTCCCTTCACTGTGGTGAGCAGGCCAACATTAAACTGCAATTCGCAGCGATGAGACGATTTCCAAATGTAATCGGAGCCATCGACTGCACTCACATTGCTATAAGGGCACCGTAATTAATTTGCTTATGTGAACAGAAAACACTTCCACGCTAATGATGCTGATGGGCAGTGTTGCCATGTCCGCGGTTTTCTAGCCAAATTGGGCTATTTTTTAATCCATTTGGCGGTAGAAAATATATTGGTCGCGGGTTGCGGTTTTTTGGGCTATTTTTAAACAACCACATCTGCAGCATTTTCCTTTAAATAAATAAATTTGACCTAGGCTGTATGGTGCAGCCTGGGCCAGGTATGAGAGGAGCTACTGCATGGTGTATATGAAAGAGAGGGAGAGTAGTCAATTACAGTATATGAAATTAAGAGAATAGGGTAAAAAAAATCACATTTATATGTACATTGTGGAAAAAAGTATTGGATTTTTTTGCTTTATGGCAAAGTAAACAAATTGGGCTAGTTTTAAGGCATTTTGGGCGGTTTTTGAGTAGTCATTGGGCTAGAAATGTATGTTTGACCTGGCAACCCTGCTGATGGGCATCAGCAGTTGGCGGTTATAGGTAGTTTGGAAGGCCTGGCGGTTCTAGTGTTAATGTGCAAGTGATATGTAATGCGCAAATGTGTTTGACAAATGTTGTCGCAAGCAGGGGCTGTGCAGGATGGCTTGCTTATTGGTAATACATGTAATTTATGATGATTAGGCTATACGGTAAAATAAGGCAATGATCTTGTATTGACATCTGAGTTTGTGGTTAATGTATGCCCGTAGGTGACCGTGGTTACCCATTGCAAACTTGGCTCCTCACCCTGCTCACAAACCCCAAAATGAGCAAGAGCAGCGTTAAAATGATGTACATATAGGAGGCTCGGTCAGTGGTGGAGCGGACCATACAGCAGCTGAAAGGCCGTTGGCGCTGCCTGATTATGATGCGTGACCATGGTCTGGTTCTCCGAACATTTACTGCCCTAGTGACAGTATTCCACTCCGCCGACTTTATTTTCTCCTAATACCGGATGACATGCCACCTTTTCTTGCCTTCACCTCTGTTATTGGAACCTTGATCTCACAGTCTGAAAATTTTATTTTTTGCGTGTTTAGACATTTTAATTCAGGCAAAGAAATTACCTAAGGGCTATATGGGCTATCTGCATATTCATTTATGGTAGGAGGCAGTGTCTCGTTCACGTGCGTTCAATCTCATGTTGATTGTGATTTATAAAGGGAAGATGCGCAGGACCTGGCCTACGACCGGTTTTATGCATGTCGATTTTTCTGTACGTAGGTACTTTTCCAGTTTTGTAATGTAAGCTGCGCAATCTTTTATACATGAGGCCCCTGGTCCTGACTTATAAAGACTTGCATGGTCTGGCTCCTGCATATACAGTGCCTTGCGAAAGTATTCGGACCCCTTGAACTTTTTGACCTTTTGCCACATTTCAGGCTTCAAACATAAAGATATGAAACTGTAATGAAGAATCAACAACAAGTGGGACACAATCATGAAGTGGAACGAAATTTATTGGATATTTTCAAACCTTTTGCTGAGATTACAGCTGCAAGTTGCTTGGGGTATGTCTCTATCAGTTTTGCACATCGAGAGACTGACATTTTTGCCCATTCCTCCTTGCAAAACAGCTTTGAGCTCAGTGAGGTTAGATGGAGAGTGTTTGTGAACAGCAGTTTTCAGTTCTTTCCACAGATTCTCGATTGGATTCAGGTCTGGACTTTGACTTGGTCATTCTAACACCTGGATATGTTTGTGAACCATTCCATTGTAGATTTTGCTTTATGTTTTGGATCATTGTCTTGTTGGAAGACAAATCTCCGTCCCTGTCTCAGGTCTTTTGCAGACTCCATCAGGTTTTCTTCCAGAATGGTCCTGTATTTGGCTCCATCCACCTTCCCATCAATTTTAGCCATCTTCCCTGTCCCTGCTAAAGAAAAGCAGGCCCAAACCATGATGCTGCCACCACCATGTTTGACAGTGGGGATGGTGTGTTCAGGGTGATGAGCTGTGTTGCTTTTACGCCAAACATAACGTTTTGCATTGTTGCCAAAAAGTTTGATTTTGGTTTCATCTGACCAGAGCACCTTCTTCCACATGTTTGGTGTGTCTTCCAGGTGGCTTGTGGCAAACTTTAAACAACACTTTTTATGGATATCTTTCAGAAATGGCTTTCTTCTTGCCACTCTTCCATAAAGGCCAGATTTATGCAGTATACGACTGATTGTTGTCATATGGACAGACTCGCCCACCTCAGCTGTAGATCTCTGCAGTTCATCCAAAGTGATCATGGGCCTCTTGGCTGCATCTCTGATCAGTCTTCTCCTTGTATGAGCTGAAAGTTTAGAGGGACGGCCGGGTCTTGGTAGATTTGCAGTGGTCTGATACTCCTTCCATTTAAATATTATCACTTGCACAGTGCTCCTTGGGATGTTTAAAGCTTGGGAAATCTTTCTGTATCCAAATCCAGCTTTAAACTTCTCCACAACAGTATCTCGGACCTGCCTGGTGTGTTCCTTGTTCTTCATGATGCTCTTTGTGCTTTCAACGGACCTCTGAGACTGTCACAGAGCAGGTGCATTTATACGGAGACTTGATTACACACAGGTGGATTCTATTTATCATCATTAGTCTTTTAGGTCAACATTGGATCATTCAGATATCCTCACTGAACTTCTGGAGAGAGTTTGCTGCACTGACAGTAAAGGGGCTGAATAATTTTGCTCGCCCAATTTGTCAGTTTTTTATTTGTTAAAAAAGTTTGAAATATCCAATAAATTTTGTTCCACTTCATGACTGTGTCCCAGTTGTTGTTGCTTCTTCACAAAAAATTACAGTTTTATATCTTTATGTTTGAAGCCTGAAATGTGGCAAAAGGTTGAAATGTTCAAAGGGGCTGAATACTTTCGCAAGGCACTGTATATCAGACCTGCTGCATCTGTAGACTTCTATCCGGTCCCTTAGGTCTTCTGACCAGGGATTACTGGTGGTCCCACACACTCGTTTCAAAACCAAAAATAAACGTTCTTTTGAAGCGGTGGCTCCAAACCTGTGGAATGCCCTTCCTACAGTTTCTGCAGTCTATGTTGACACGTTTAAAAAACATCTGAAGACACACTTGTTTAAATTGGCATTTGTCTCATGTTTGTAAATTACTATTTTAGTTTTGTTTTTTATAATCGATTGTTTTAGTACTATTAACAATTTTTTCTCTAATCTTACTGTATTGTTGTCATATGTTTTTATTTTGAAACACTTTGTGACCTTGTCTGTAAAAGGTGCTATATCAAATAAACCTATTATAATGTTATCGTGAAAGTGTGGTGCTATTTTGAGCCTTGTTAGGGGTGTATAATAGCAATTTATTTTTACTTCATCCATGCCCACACAACTATTATTATAAGGTAATTATCAGTTTGCACTAAATCCAGGCACATTCGATTAGCATGAAAACATCCGAGAGAATGGTCGACTCGGTACCAATGTGTTATTAACCCCTAAGTTCATTTTGCACCGGATCTGTCCTTTAAGGTTGGGCTTAACATTAGGGGAAGGGTTAACCTCTAAAGGATCAGTCTCCGGTCCGCGGGATGATTTGCCCCAAAAAATGAAAAGTGGACTGGAATCACAGTTCACTAGTGCAGATTTTACTCTGTATATACATGTCTTATATGTACAGAAAGCTTAGAATCTCACGAATTGATATAACTTATCAGATTTACAATAGCTATGACAAGAATAAAAGTCCATGTAATAATGTGACGTGAGAGCATTGTAAACAAACCCGTCTTTTTAGCTAATACATCCATGACTCAGCTAATACATCCACATATGACAAAAGAATATGTACTTACAGTCGGCTATCTTTCTCTGTTTCATCATCTAAAGGGTCCCAGCAATGAAATGGAGCATTGTTTACATTGGTATAATCCATTTGTTATGTGACAACAATTTAAAACTCTGTCTAAACTTACCGCAAACTACATTGTTTACAATCTATCATAAAATATTTCCAGACTTTCGACCTTCAAAACAGTGTTCCAGTCACTGAATTATATCTGATTCCGAATCCCCAGGCTATCTAGATGTTCAAAGACAACTGATTTATCTTTCTACACTCAGATAATCGATAATTAAATTACTTTTAGTGTTACATCGCATTGCATCACACACAGATAAATGCAGAGAAGATGGGTCATTGTATGAAGTGATTATTTATGTTTTAGATTTAGTTGTGTTGTGTAAAAATAAAATAAATGTTTTAACCATATCATGCCATTTGTATGAATGTGTCTTTATAAGAATAGAAACGATATCATGTTGTTATTGATTTTTGTAAGCCACAAACTGCATAAACTACAAGCATGAATACCCTGATGGGTCCGTGTATGAAGTGGTCATTTCAGTTTTAAATTTAGTTGTTTTGTAAATAAAATTAGGATTAGGTTATGTAACCCTGGTTACTAGAACCACTAAAACAAATAATTACTTAATTGTTCTTTAATAATAATTATCTTGAATAATTTCACACAAGATTTCTTAAATGTAGTTTGTTAATTCTAGAAATAAGATTATAGTTAAGTTGAACACTTAAAATAAAAAAATAACGTTTAAAACAAGATAGATGTAAAAGTGTTAGATATTTGAAGTTTTATTATCTTGGTAAGATCCATATAATTTGCAGTGCACGCTTTAGTGCAGTGGAATCCTGGCTCTTGAAGTCAGGTTGACACACCAACGCACATGCAGGTATACACAATTATGGATCTGTTGTAATAGTTTAACATTATAGGATGGCCATATTCTTTATAGTCATTTATGGTTTGCTTGTCCAATTGGCTGATGGTCTACGCCCTGGTCCTATCCAAAAGAAATTGGGTTTTTGCCACTCAAGTGAAAATAAATGAAAACTTGTGAGCACAGACAAGTGAAAAGGCACCAGCAAGAGATGTCAGAGGGACCTAAATATGGTGTTGGTTTGGACATTTAGACTTTAGAAAGCTGTGACCTCTACTGTTGGTCTTGTTCTGTGTCCATACAACTGTCTAGTGTGGGTTTTGTTGGCAACAATGTGCATGATATGCCAAAGTTAATTCATTTAGTTACTGCAGTTGTAGGCCCTATATGCCTGCCATGTTAAGAGTTTGAAATATTCTATATTATTGATATGAGCATTTTTTTTCAATAGAAATGTATTAAATTTCCCTATTTAAATCTTTAAATGCCATTTTCTCAAAATGAGTTTTTCGTAATTTTCCGGTAGACATATCTCAGCCTATGTAGCACCTATATACACCAAACTTTCCAGTTATACACTTAACAGTTTTCTGAAGATATTTACAAAGGGATTTGTTGATAAATCATTCCTGGACGGATTTATGTGACATTTTAATTTAAAAAATATGGCGAAAATCGATATTTTAAGGCTATGGACAGTTTATTTTGATTTCGTAGGTAATGAAAGCAGATATCTTGAAATCAATCTGTAAAACAAAATGAAAAAAGAATTTAGCACCTGGCTTTATCATACGTTCAGATCTTTAACCTTAATTTAACCAGGTAAGTTGACTAAGAACAATTTCTTATTTACAGCAACGACCTGGGAGCAATTAGGGTAAAGTGTCTTGCCCAAGGACACAACAACATTTGGCTCAGTCAGGAATCAAACTGGCAACCTACTGACTACAAGTCTGACTCCCTACCCACTGTCTTATGTATATTTTTGTACATTTTTGAATTAAACATAGGGTATGCTTTCCTTGACCATTTAAACTTAACCATTGAATTAATTCTTGTTTGGGTTGGTTGTTCAATACCTGTCTCCTAGAGCGAACTAAATCTTCTGAGTCTTTGGCCTACCTTGATTATTATTTGATTATTGTATAATTTTCTTGTCATACTCCTGCCATGGAGGAAGAAACATAAGACACCTTTTCTGATGAACAGGTACTTTTTAAAATTTTACACACGTGTTATAGCAAATTGGGATTTCAGTGTGAATTAGTTATGAAATCATATTTTTGCAGTTCAAATGTGTAATATATTCATTTGAAAAATAAGTTATACTGAAATGCTTTTCATTTATCCAACCCTCAAGTGCATTCAAGCACAATGTGTACTTCTTTATATCAGGCTCAAATGAGAAACTATCAATGGACACGTTTATGGTCATTACTCATTTTGAAACTGGTATTCTGTCATCTGCAACCAAATTCCTCAGATGTCTCAACAATAGTATGTTTTCGACTTTTTTATAGATTTATGAAAATTCTGCTCTGCTGCCTTGAAAGACTGTTCAGGTGTTTTCTCATCAGTGTGTCCCTATTACTGAGCAGCATTGTAAGGTTACTATATGACATATGAACATAACCAAAATACTAGTAACACACCTAGACTGTCCCATGGCAATGTTGGCCCGGTATGTCCATCTTTACAATAAAGTACTGTGTGTGAGAACCAAATGGGTTCACCTTTTTACCTCTTCCTTTACACAATTATTAACATTAAGTTTACCAAATGAAAAAATATGTAATAGGAGATATCATTTTTATTTTTAGAATTTCATTTCTAACACAAAAAAATAATTTCATAGAATTTATTTGGTGATATACAGTACCCTATAAAACAATATACAAAGTGAAAAAGGGCATCAACCAGTGCATTTAGTCATTTTATACATTTAGCAGACACTGTTATCCAGTGTCTTCAGGTATACATTTTTTGTCTACTGATCTCCCATGGGAATTTAAACCACAAGCCCAGCATTAAAAGTGCCATGCTCCACCAATCGAGGATCGTAGTACTGAGGTGAAATGGTGAGAGGAAGCATCAACTTACCGTATATCAAGTTCCATGTCACATGTACAGAAGACCATAGGGGTTATTACATGTACAGTGAACATTTTGTGCAAGAAGGTGCAAAAGATTAGACACCATCTCAATCAATAACCATATGATAACAAAGTGGCCAATCAATCAACTGTAACATACATATAAGTTTGTACAAAACAGGCATTAACAGCAGAATATGACCACATATACACCGATCAGCCATACCATTATGATTACTGACTATTTGAAGTGAATAACAGTGATAATCTTGTTATCATGGCACCTTTCAGTGGGTGGAATATATAAGGCAGCAAGTAAACTTTTTGTCCTCAAAGTTGTTTTGTTAGAATCATAAAAAGTAAAAGCTTAAGGAACTTATTGAATTTGACAAGGTCCAAATTATGATGACTAGACAACTGGGTCAGAGCATCTCCAAAGCTGCAGTTCTGGTGGGGGGTTCATGGTCTGCAGTGGGCAGTAGATATCAAAAGTGTTTGAAAGAAGGAAAAGCTGTGAACCGGCAAAAGGTTCATGGGTGGCCAAGACTCATTGATGCATGTGGGGAACAAAGGTTGGTCTGATCGTGGTTGATCCAACAGACAAGCTACTGTAAAATTGCTGAACAGGTTAATGCTGGTTCAAATAGGTGTCAGAACACAGTGCATTGTAGTTTGTTGCATGATGGGCTGAGTAGCTTCAGAACAGTCAGGGTGCCCATTCTGACCCCTGTCCACTGCCGAAAGTGCATACAATGCTTACATGAGCATCAGAACTAGACCACGGAGCAATGGAAGAAGGTGACCTGGATGGATGCACATGGATGACGGGTGCGTAGATTGGGAACGCGAGGCACCAGGATGCACTGAAGAAGGCAAGCCGGCGGAGACATTGTGATGCTTTGGGCAAATGTTTTGCTGGGAAAACTTGCATCCTGCCATTCATGTGGATGTTACTTTGATACGTACAACCTACATACGCATTGTTGCAGACCTTGTACACCATTTCATGGAAGCAATATTCCCTGGTGGCATTGGCCTCTTTCAGCAGGATAACGTGCACTGACACAAAGCAAAAATGGTTCAGGAATGGATTGAGGAACACAACAAGTTCAATGTGTTGACTTGGCCTCCAAATGACCCAGAACTCGATCCAATCAAGCATCTGTGGCATGTGCGGGACAATCAAGTTCGAACAATGGATGGCCCATCTCGCAATTCAAAGTAGTTGATCAGCTGCTAACGCCTTGGTGCCAAATACCACAGCACACCTTCAGAGGTCTATCTAGTAAAGTCCATGCCTCGATGTGTCAGGGCTGTTTTGGCAGCAAAAGGGGGACCTACACAATATTAGGCAGTTGGTCATAATGTTATGGCTTGGTGCGTATAAAAGTATGTACATGTAAACAGCAGGCAGTAACCATAGTATACTACTTATTACAACTTGTTACATAATATTATGTGGTGATCGAATACTAGTGGAATGTCCATATTGTCATAACCATCCTGTGGGAAAAAGCTGCATCTAGTGGGGCTGAGGGATTGGCTCTCCCTTGCTTTCCTTTGGCACCTGGTTCTGTAGTTGCCATCCAGGGGGGCAGTCTGTCCAGTCTGTACAGCAAAAAAATATATATATTCTGACTGTTGTACAATGATTTACTGAAATATTTTTTCAGTCAGTAGTGCTGAATGATCATTTACATCTTACATTTTAGTTATTTAGCAGATGCTCTTATTGGCTTACAGCAGGGATATTCCCCATGCGCAACATAGGGTAAAGTGCCTTGCTCAAGTGCACAATGACATCTGGCACAGTGTGGAATTGAACCGGCAGCCTTATGACTACTAGTCTGACTACCTAAACACTGAGCTATCTGACACCCATGAGTGGGAGATGAGCAAAACAGTCCATAGAGAATATCAAGCTGTTTCAGATAGTGTCCAGAAGGCTGTAATGGCCTGTACAATCATGGTAGTAGTTCAGGACATTTTACAGCCTGATGGTCTGTGGGAAGAAGCTGTTAATTGGTAAGAATGTTTTTCAAAGGACGCTTATGAATTTGTGGGGTCTGGTTAACCTGATTTGCTCAAACAAGTCATACCTCAGGCAGCTGGCATCAGCGAGGATCTTCTTTGTCTTCCTGCAACTCCTGGTGTTGTTGGAAGTCTCCAGGCAGCGCAGTGAAGACCCACTGACACGTTCAGCTGAGCTATGGACCCTGGCCAGAGCCATACGGTCAGCCAGATAGTGGATGTCATCTTGCAGTTCATTGTGGAATTGTTTGACCTTTGTAAAAGTGAGGAAATTATAATTATCAGTTTTTATCCATTCACATACTTTTTGGAGGGATTTTCACCTATTTTCTCTCTCCTCCCAATTGACCATGTATAATGATCTGGGATAAAATCCACTACTAAAAAAGACTAGGGGTTTAAACACTGTTAAGTTAAAGGTTTTAGATTTATTGACAATTCTGATACATAACTGAGTACAAGAAAACGGAACCAATATACAACGCCTATACTGGGATAACAACTAAAGAAAGAAATGCATAGGAGAATACATGACCAGTATTTAAACAGGCTTAAACAAACATAAAATGTACTTGAATATCCTAAAGAACTGAAAGAACTGAGAGCTGGGTACGCTGGCGCATCTTGGCTGCCGCTCCACTCTCCAAACAACAGTTGCTGTGCAGTGTATATTGTTTATGTATATTGGAAGTTTGCTTACCGGAGCTCAGGACATAGTTACGTCTCTTCCTCGTCTTCTTCCATCCCAGTTGTGAGCTGCCGACGAAGGATTAAAAGATCGCCTTGCCCTGGTGTGGATTTTACTCTTTTATCAGCTCTGCCATCTGAGCGGCATTTCTGTATTGCGGCGACTACAACCCCTTTAAAAGCTCTGTGAATAATAAAGCTTTGCTGCTGTCAGATTTTATTGTGGACAGAAACCTGGACTTGTTTTTTCTTACGGAAACATGGCATAAACAGGACAATGGTTTTCTTTTTAATCAACTAACTCCCACGGGATTTGGACATGTTGACGCTTCGCGGACTACAGGTAGAGGTGGTGGTATTATAGTTCTCTACAAACTGCAATACAAGATACACCCTTTGTCCGTACCTCTTTTTAAAACATTTGAATGTCTTGTTTTAAATGTATCTGATTCTGATTCTGCTCTCCATGCTACTGTGGTCACTATCTATTGACCTCCTAAACCGAATAAGGATTTTCTGTCTGAGTTTGCTGGTCTTCTGTCTATATTGTCTGTCAAATTTAAGATAATTTTTATTCTGGGTGACTTTAACATCCAGGTAGATCAGAAAGTCTGTGTCATGGCCAAGGATTTTATATCACTTTTGAATTTTTTTATCTTTCCCAATCTGTAAATGTCCCCACTCATTGTAAAGGTCACACATTGGATTTAGTTATTTCAAATGACTCTTTTCTCTCTGATCCCAGAAAGCTTTTTCATACAATCAACAGTCTGCTTAATGCAGATGGGGTCAGGTCTTTGACTTCATTTGGTTGGTTGTGTAATGAGTTTCTCAAATTTTTCTGTGATAAAATTAACAACATTCACACAAATATACAGTCTGTGTGGTCTGCTGATCCTGCAGTCAATACACTAAGTTTCCCTGGCACTCCTTTCTCCAAATTTACTTTATTACAACCTGAGATGCTCTGCAAGCAGGTCTCTCGTGTGAAAGCAATCACTTGCATACTTGATCATTTGCCCGGTAGCCTGTTTAAATCTTGCTTTGATTCTTTATGTCCCACAACTCTTGCTATTATAAACAACTCTTTGTCAACTGGGGAGTTGCCAGCAGCACTTAAAACTGCTGCGGTCACTCCTGTTTTAAAAAAGCAAAACTCTGATATGAAAATCTTCTCAAATTATCTCAAATCTTTCATTCCTAGCCCAAATCTTGGAGGGTGTGGTTGTGGCTCAATTAAATAAACATCTGATTGATAATAAACTATTTGAGCCGCATCAACTTGGGTTTCAGAAATTACACAGCACTGAGACTGCATTAGTTAAGGTCACTAATGACTTACTAATTGCCTCTGACTCCGGCTCCCTGTCCCTTCTCATTCTCTTGGATCTTAGTTCAGCCTTTGCACTTTTGACCATACACTGTTACTCAATCGGTTGGAACATGTATTTGGTTTGTCAGAGACTTTTCTTGACTGGTTCAAGTCCTACTTTACTGACCGCAGTCAATTTGTTTTCATGGGTGTTTTCATGGGTCCAATGTCGGTTCTGTTCTCACCGGGGTCCCACAGGGGTTAGTATTGGGTCCCTTACTCTTTAGTATGTACATTTATCCACTTGGCAAATTATTAAGATCTCTCAACCTTAACTATCACTTCTATACTGATGATACACAGATTTATATCCATTCACGACCGGGTCAGCAAGTAGACGTTGTGCAGCTTTCGAACTGTATTGCTGAGATCAAAATGTGGATGTCCAATAATTTTCTGTCTTTAAATGGCTCTAAAACAGAAGTTATGCTCCTTGCATCTCCTCATCAACTGCAAAAGACAGTGTCTCCTACCCTGTCTGTTGATGGCGTTGCCTTGGAGTTCCAGAGCAAATAAAAAAATGTTGGTGTCATATTTGATGTACACTGTTATTTAAGCCTTTTGTGCAGAATACGGTTAAGACATCCTTTTATCACCTTAGAAATATTGCACGTCTACGTCCTATGTTGTCTTTCTCAGTTGCTGAGAGGTTGATAAACTCTTTTGTTTTTACACATGTTGACTACTGTAATGGTCTTCTAGCTGGAGGTATCTAAATCATCAACTGACAAATTGCAATATGTACAAAATTCGGCTGCCAGAATTTTGTCTGGGGTAAAGGCTAGGGATCCTATCACCCCTGTCTTGGAGTCGTTGCACTGGCTTCCTGTCAGGTACCGTATTGACTTTAAAATCCTTATGTTGGCATATAAGGCTTTGCACAATCTGGCTCCTCATTACTTGTCTGATTTATTAAGGCCCTACATACCACATCGTAATTTGCATTCCTCTCAGAGTAGTCTCTTGGTTGTTCCTAAAACACTGCTGCGTTATAGGGGAAATAGAGCATTTGCTTTCTATGCTCCTAAGCTTTGGAATTCTCTCCCGGCCAATATCAGGGAAGCAAACACATTAGTGACTTTTAAATTTCTTCTTAAAACATTTTATTTCAGGATTGCTTTTACTTGAATATTTATTGTTTGTTTAGTTTTCACTAAAAGTGTGTAGTTTCTCTGTTATTATGTATGCCTGTTAAGCGCTATATAAAATAAATGTATTATTATTATTATTAAATGACTAGTAAAATGGACACAAGGGAAGAACGCAGGAAGATATCTGAATCCGGTACTTACAGACTATTAACAGCGATAGACAGGAAGGAGCGTGTAGTCTTTGGAGATCCCAGAAATGAGAAAATGCTAATGACCCAGCAACATGAAGACATAACCTAGAGACTTAAATACTGGGGCAAATAAACACACACGGCTGAACTGAATGACACTGATTACCTAATCACAAGGGAGTGCCTGACAAACACTGACATACTGATCATTGAGAGGGAGACATACAATAAACCACTAGAGGGAGACAGACAACTGACAAACTGACAGACAAACACAGCCGCCAGAATTTTGACTAGAACTGCAAAATCGGAACACCTAACCCCAATTCTAGCCTCTCTACACTGGCTGCCCAAGGCTAGGGCTGATTTCAAAGTTTTTCTATTAACATACAAAGCACTACACAGACATTCCTCTACTTATCTGTCTGATTTGGTGCAACCATACATACCCACACGTACGTTACGATCACAAGATGCCGGCCTCCTTACTTTTCCTAGAATTTGTAAACAAACATCTGGTGGAAGGGCTTTCTCATATAGAGCTCCAATTCTGTAGAATGATCTGCCAACCCATGTGTGAGATGCAGACTCAGTCTCAACATTTAAGTCTCTGCTGAAGACTCATCTCTTCAGTAAGTTCTATGGTATAGTGTAGTCTGGCCCAGGGGACTAAAAGAGAATGGCGGCACTGTTAATGAACTGCCCATGCTGGCTTGACTGGTAGACTCCCCTCTCTCCACTGGGATATCCTCACTCCCATGCTACCCCTGCGGTGGTTACGGTCTGCTGGTGACCCTTTGGGGGTGTGGTCTTGGCAATGTGGGTGGGTGGGAAGCATGCCTGCTTGCTCCTGCCCGAGGCTTTCCTTGTGCAGGACCACGTCTCCCCCCCATTTCAGCCCCAGATCTTATGCTGCAGTAATTCATGTGCCGGGTGACTAGGGTTTTTGTGTCCCTAGAGGCAGATTATATATTCATTTTGGAGTCAGAGCTGTATCAAGGTACTAGACCCAAGGTATACCCACTCTAATGTTCCTGATGTCATGTTCATCCTAGGAGGACCCAAACCCTAGGAACATGTGACAGGACCATGTGGCCTGATGACTCCTTCCTGTCCCCTTCCTGTGCCCAACCCGCTGCTTTGCTAGATCCCATGTCACTGCGGTTGATGATCACGTTTCCACCTGTGATGCCAGCTTTCATATCCAGGCGGCTTTACATTTTCCCTTCACGAGACCACCTAACTATATTGATGCTACATAAAGACTATGGTCACAGCCCACCCATCATTTCTTCATTGTTGGACAATAATTGAACACTGATAAACAAAGTGACCTTATTACAATGGGCTGTGTACCTTCAGATCCCCCACCCAGTACAGCCAGAAGAGGACTGGCCACCCCCTTCAGTCTGGCCTCTCTCTAGGTTTCTTCCCAGGTCCCATATACTAGGGAGTTTTTCCTAGCCACTCTGCATCACTTGTGTTGCTTGCTTTTGGGGGTCTCGGGCCGGGTGTCTGTCAAAGCACTTTGTGACAACTGCTGTTGTAAAAAGGGATTTATAAATTAATTTGATTGATTGAAATTTGATTAATTGAGAGGCAATCATACGGATTAGCTTTGCACCTCCATTTTGTTCAATCTTGTAGGTGTAGTTCGACTGGAAACCAACAGAGGTGTTAAACTCGTTGGCCATTCAACTAAATTGAGAAATTAATCACTTAAAAATGGCAATTAAAAAAACGAATCTATCAATGTCATTCAATTGATGCGCCTTGTGCAATCAAAATAATAATAATAAAATTACAGATTTCAATACATTGATGCACTTTAAGATAATTATTTAAAATACTAACCCATGAACTGTTCAAATTGGGAATAAACCTTTCATTTGCACTACCCTCCATGGCAATCCATCTTCTACAGACATGGGTCAAATATAAATGAAATCATGTTGATTGGCGTTTTCTTTTGGTAGAGCAGAAAACGAAATGTGTGTGGGTTCTGTGAAGAAAGGTCTCTGTTTGCCTCACTCTATAAAGAATTTGCCCACTGGGAGAGAGCTTAATTTAGGGGAGAATACCCCACAATTCGACCAGTCACATTCATCATTCCATGCATATCCAGAGCTGCAGGAGATGGAAGGGAAGGTACAGCTCCTGACAGACCTGAGCTGCCGGAGCAAGAACCTGTCAGGGCTATTTTTACAGGCTATACCCTCAGGGTTTTACTAAGCCTTTCGACAGTGTGTGTGGGTTTGTGTGTATATGTGGGTGTGCACACGTGTGATCCTGGAGTGGACATGGTCTGAAGAGAGAGGGAAATAAATCCACCTTTTAATGAGACAAAGAGTTTCTAAAGTGGCATTTGTTTCATTGTTGGGCTTATGTGAGAGAAATAATATGTTGATCAGCTAAGATATGCAACAATGATTATTAGGTGCTGATATAGTGTTCTGTACCATGGCTGTTGCTAATGCCAGATAAACAATGTCTGAAGTAATGTATACTTCGCTGGGTAATTTATGTCCATCCCAATTTATTCATTAACAACAGATTGAACGTATGTCATGTAATTATTTCTAAACCAATGAGGTTTTACTTTTTTGTTTGAGAGTTTTAATATCATGAATAATCTATGTAAAATGGCTTGAAAAAATAAGAAATTGTCAGAGATGATAAATCACAATATGACACGTTGGCATTATGATTTAGCAGAGGGTACTTCATAATTGGTTTCACTTTTTTGTCCCCCTTTAAAAGACTACACATGCACATTATGTATTTAAAATGCATCTGCCATTAGTCCAGATAGTCTTTTAAAAGTCAGATGTCATAATATCGCTTACCATATTTGTAGAGCCCTTTTTATCCAATGTTATCACCTGGGGTTCTGTCAACTTTATTGATTGATGTGCACATGGGCCCATTATGAAAGTGGGCTGGAAAACCTGCTCCAGATCCACAGTAGGTAAGGTGATAATACTTAGCTGTGAGTGAGTATTGACAGTCTATTGAATCTAGAATCATCAGTGAATCAGTTTGTGACAGCTTACTTTCGGATTTCTTGACTCTCTGTAGTCATTAAATATCCCATGGCACTTATTGTAAGGAAAAGTTAGGGGTGTTTACCCTGGTGTCCTGGACAAACTTCTCATCTGACCCTCATACCATAATGGCAACCTAATAATTCCAAGCTTTCAATTAGTTCATTCCCCTCTCTCCCCCCACTTCTCCCCAGGCCATTGCTGCAACTTGCCAGGTAAAATAAAGGTAAAACTAAACACCCCCAGAGGGTTTCTAATATAGCTTTCACCATGACTATTTATTTTGTGTAGACTAAATGTTATTACACGACACAGTAGCATTGGTCAAAAGGCAATTTTGGGGTTGAGTGCTCTATATGAATCTACCTATATGGCTTTATATCTACTGTCCTTTAGTTATTAAACATTTCTTTCTAGAGATGGGAATGTATTTCCAGTCCTCTCAAAGTCTGCAAAGTTGACAACTGATTCTGTGAAACTCGTATTTGTCTGTTCACTCATCAATAACCCCGTCACTGTCAACAGCTGGCATATTGTCACAACAGCCAGGACTAGATAGGGCTGTTGTGGCAGGTTATTGATGGTGTGATGGGCTATTTTTTGTTATAGGCCCTATGTATTATTGTTTATATTATTTAAACAGTGTTGTGTGTTTTGAGTACTTTTGGTGTAATGCATCACCTACTGGGCACTGAGTCATAGCCGGCTACTCTGGGTAGATCATCATTACCCACGGGAGTAGTTGATTGCGTAATGATCCTCACCGGGTGGTAATTAGTAGTCAGGGTGACTATAGACTCAGGGCTAGATTTATCAAGCTGTTTGCGACTGTTTCCAGGCGCTAATTGGTCGCAAAGACGGACGTAACCGATGCGTGCTATTTACAAACCAGGCGCACTTGGGTAAAATCGCAGATTGCCTGCCACATTAGCGACCACAGACAAGTTGCGCTTTTAATATGCGTTCGTGGGAGGGTCATGGGGAAAGTGGGAGTT
>JACXGM010014056.1:0-22446 GCA_016801145.1 Umbra pygmaea | reverse complement strand
CTGTCAATGAGTTCAGAAATGAATGATATAACTGTTTCGAACGTGTTGGTTTATTTGACCAACTTTTGAAGCGCTTTTCTCAAGATGATCTCTTGATCTCTCCATGGCAGCAATTTATTGTTTATTTAATTTATAACACTGTCATTAATTAGCCTATTGTGTTGGCGCCCTCTGCTGTTTCCCCCTGCTTTCTCCGTTTTCCCCGTGATTTGGTCTATATCGCGAATATAAGACGACCATCAATTTTTCAGCCTATTTTTAGGACAAAAACCTCGTCTTGTATTCGGGTATATACGGTATATGAAAGTTTAATATTTATCATTACATTATGGTCTCAGACCTTCATCAGGTATATTTCCAAATATACCTGATGAAGGTCTGAGACCGAAACGTTGTGTTTTTATTAATACATTTCTGCTTGCGTATAGGCAGTGTGCGGGACTTATTTTTTCCTATTTTATGATCCACATTGATTGATCTAATCCTACGCACCTGTCCAATTAGATAGAGGTGTGGAAAAAGTTTTTCTTCTATCATTACATTATGGAAAATAATGAACTTTATCACAATATGCTAATTTCTTGAGAAGGACCTGTATGTTGCAGGCCTGCTCTGGGGTGTATAGCAGAGTCGTCCCCCCCCAGACCCAAAGCAGGGCCACCTGCCCTTGAGCAACCTATACATCTCTCCACTGTGGTTCGTGTGCGTATGTGCACACTGTTGAAACTGTACTCCTGCTTGTTTGGGGATTTGCAAGCGGTGTTATAAGGTACTCAGTCAGCGGATAACTTTTGTCACCTAGAGGAATAACATCAAACCGTTTTACCAAAGAACTATGTAGTAGTTTTACAATAATTGTACACAGGCATAACTCACCAAGGAGATGACTCCAGCCATGCAAAGTGCCTTCTTGTAGTAGCCTTGTTCCAATGCTGCAGTTTTCAAAAATAAAAGAGTTGTGCATCCCCCCCAGTCCACTGGGCTACCTTATTCAGAACAAACTTCCTGACATCACATGATCTAAATGTTGATTGAATGAAAGTTTTTGTGATTGATAAATGCATAAGCATTCATGGATGGTGGCTACAGACGCACATGAGTATTCACATTTGGAAACCCAGCAATCTCATACAATTTTATTTTATTCACAGTTTGTTGAGCATCATCATATGGAAATTTAATATACCTAGCAGAAAGGGGCTTGATAGATGCCAAAACTGCTGGCATATGTAACATTCCCCAGTTCCCCTTCCCTGACAACTACAGCTTCCCTATCCTAGACTGCTCAGAAATACAATTCACATAACCCGGACTCAATCACCCAAATTCTGTACACCTGCTCTCACCCAGTCTGAATTTAAGGCTTACACACACCATTCCCAAGTAAAAAAAAAGTATATTTAAATTATACTCCAGTATTATACTTCTAGTATACTTATGTTTAACCATAAGTATGTATTTAATATATTTAAGTATATTTGAAGTATACTTTCAAAATATACATACCAAAATAATATATTATATATATAATTATAAGTATATTTAGGATAAATAAAATACATTTCAAGTACATTTAAATATACTTTTTTTTTACTTGGGTTGCCTCTTCGTGAGGTATTGTAAGTTCTTATTTTCTTCCTACTGAGCATATATTCTTGGATTGTTATTCTGGCCTGATCCGTGCATTGTTTATTCATTATTGTGTTTTGGATTATCCTCTGTACCTTCGGCTGATCTGTTACCGCCTTGTTTTTGAAAAGCCTGCCTGCCTGAGAACCTGATCTGTGTACGACCTCCACCTGTGTTACTGCCTGATTAGTGTACCAACCTCTGCATGTCTGACTGCCTGCTTTTTGGCTACTACCTGTACAGAATAAACATTATTGTTCTTTTTACCTTTTGATAGTAATTCGTTACAGCATACTCAAAATAATTGTTGGCTGTTATATACCAGACCTGTCTCCAATCTCCCGCTGAAAGGTCCCGCTGGCCACACATTCATCAGTGATCGCTGGTACAACAATTCAATGAACCAGGTGGTTATTGCCTACCATGAACCGCTGCTAGTCGAACTGAAGAACATCCATACACAAGTTCAGACCAGATGTGAGATTATATCGCAGCCTACGCTCACATTCAAATTGATATAAATGGCTTGCTTTCTGTAGGAAATCCGCGTACGCCCGTCCTACACCTGTTTTAGGTTGTATGCACATTTAATAAATTAGGACCAGTGTGTTTTAGAGGAGTTTGGCAGATTCATCTTCTGTTCTGATTTCAGATTTAAATGTGGTGACCAGTCACACTTAATCACCCCATTTAAATCTGAAATCAGAACAGAAAAATCTTTCAATTGAACATTATAATAATAGACTATCAATCATAGCACAATGTTGCACTAACTTCTGTAGAAATTATTCTAATACTTTTTATTAAAAAAATGTAAAAGTAATCATTCAGACTTCAAGAACGTTAAGTAAGCATTAAACAGAACAGACTGTGCATTGCCACGGAATAACCACACACCTCAGGGGTGTGAGAAGACACTTGGGTGAAGCCTGCTGAGGTATGTGGTTATTCCCTGGCATTGAAAAGGCTGGAGTGTGTTAATGCACTTATAAAACAGTTGACAACATTGTAATTGTTGAAAATACATTTTTTAATTTGTATTTTCAACAAAAGAACATCATTGCGGTTATCGTCTAATATTAACCTACCCCAAACCTACTTACTCCTCGGATTGTTGCCATGTTAGTACACCACATAAAACAAGTAGATCCTATTACGCTAACTGTTTATAACAAGGTCTCAGCATTTATTTATGGTAAATTCTTCTTGATTTAAATTAAATGGCATGAAATTACATATACAAGTCTGCTTTAGTGATGCATTTGTCTATACTTAAAATTATTCGGGTTGATACAGACGGCTGATGACGTGACGAAAAAATAATATTTTAATTAAATTTGGGCGGGTGGTGGTTGAACCAAACAAATGAAAAAATATATTTACATTGTTAAATATTGTTACCTACATCCAAAAAAATTTAGCACACTTTGACACAGTCATATACAGTACACTAAAGGTAAAAAAAAGTTTAAATTAAGTAGCCTATTGTAGCCTGCCAGCCTTTTTTCCTCTCCAGTGTGAAATAAGAAAGTAGACCGATGATTCATCTCCCATGTTGAGTCTTGTTCTATACTAAGACTGCAAGATCTAAACTTCCCAAGCTCAATAATACCCACAGCAATAAAGGAGGTAAAAATTTTTTCGAAAAACTTTGCCCATTAATTAAATGTGCAAGGCAAGCAGGCAAGTTCTGGGGTTGTTGTGGACAATTAGAAATGTGAATTGCACTGTTGTGCGGTGGACTTGCAGTGAATTTTGGAATGGATAGAGTGCGTTTCTTTAATATTGAAGCTCCATAGTTTGTTTATTGTATGATTGTTCGGCCTGCTGGTATAAAATGATCTGCACTGTCTGCCTGAAAAAGACACGCTCTCTTTACATGCATTCAAAATTAATGGGAGTGTTCAGAACAGGCTCGTCCTAGTCGTCACCTTGACATGACAGTGTGAGTGCGTACAATTAATTAGCCTATGTGAATGACTTATTTTATTTTTGCAAAACACTTCTGGGTAACACTTTCCGATAAGGGTACATGAACTAACATTAACAAATACATTATTAAACATGAAAGAATGATGAACAAATATGGCAAAAAGTGAGTAACTTTAGAAATGTGTAAATTACTGCTTTATGGAGATGCAAACTGTTTGGAACGATTCAGTCCGATTAGCTGAACTGGTTTGACTGGTTTACTAAAAAGATCTGGTCTAAAAGAACAATTTGTTCGTGAACCGGACATCACTACTGCGCGTTGTAACATTTTCCCTGTCTCCAGGTGCTTTGTCATTGGATTGTTTCCTTACCTAGTTTATTTAGTTCCCTTTTGTGTATGTTAGTTCATTAGTCTGTCCATTCCCCTGTCAGTTGTCTTATTGTTAGGTTCTGCTGCCCTCTAGTGTGTAGTTATAGTTTTGGTTCTGTATTATTCTAGATCTGCTTGTGTCTTGTTTCTATGTTCTATGTCTCATTATTGGTTTCAGCTGTGTCCACTTTGGTTTGTGTTTTCACCCAATTTAAGTTCCTGTATGTCATCCTTAGTTTGCTGGGTCATCATATGTTATGGCGAGTCTGCTTCCATGTGTCCACATTCAAGCCTGTGAGTAACTGCAGTGTTATTAAGTATCTATCTGTATATTCCTTTTGTTCCTGTTATTTTGTCTACGCCAGTTAATGTTTTTGCAGTTCATTTGTTTCGTATTCAGGAACAAAAGCAAAGCACGCATCCGCAGTGCTTTGCATCGCCCAATCAGCGGATGGTGGGCGGGTGCGACTCTGAAAAATTGATCAAAAACTTTGGTGCGGATGAATGGTGTATGGATGATGAGTTTTGTGATGTGCTTGCGGATGAAATAATAGCCCATTCGTGCATCTCTACTGTGCAGTCACCAGAGAAAGATCTGCGAGGGACCTTCCTGTTATTCTACACCGCGTTCCAAATGATTATGATAATTATATTTTACACTGATTTTCCGAAAGAATCCATGGGAATGACAATCGGTATGATTTTTAAGTCACCAACTGTACAGGGTAGAAGTTGAATATATAACTTGATCATAGTTATAACAATGGAAAAAAGCTTATGATGGGTTGTTTGGCTCAAGGTGAAGGTGCAAAGCACCCTAGGCTTATATTACTCCGAACCATCACTTTAATATTAACAGGAATTGTCAGGCATTGCTTTTGTGAGTAACAAAAAAAACTACAGATTGTAGGGAAAGATTATCTTGTATGAATTGCTTTTTTATAATAAAAAAATATATAAAAAATTATATAGCTTTATAACCGTGTTTCGGAAAGGGGATCTAAACCAGTAACCTTTTGAGCAGTAACAGTTTGGCTATCCCAAAAAATGTTTTATGTACCTAAATGTCATTTCGGGTGTACTCTGTAGATTCTAACCTAGGTTTTATCTATTCTTATTTATTGAATAAGCATATGTAAACAACTATTGCACTGTGACATTTAAAATAACAATAACAGCCAAAGAGTGGTCTAGCTGTGTTATACAGAAAATCAGATGTGGCACAATCGCAGTTTTTTTTCCGGTTACGCTACTCGTTCATACTGCATACCATGGGCGTTGATTTGGTTTGAAATGTGCTGGAGACTAAAACAAAATCAGGCCTTCGGAATGGAACGGCCAGCAAGGGGGGGGGGCGGTACGTGCGCTCCCCGCGTCCATCACTCACCCTCTCGGTTTCTCTGCAGACCATCTAAATATAGCGATGACCAAGGAACTCTCTCTCGGGATAGAGATTTTTGTGGATTTGTTGGCACCTCTCGTTCAAGTTTAAAAAAAAGTGTACAGTAACCTCCGTCCACACCGACATCGACGCCTATGCTGTATATAGTATAACACCTTACAAACACAATGTAGTTTATTACCCATTTTTGTCCCGCAAAGTGTACTATATACAGCATAGGCATACTGTACTTTGATATACTCTATTAATAGCCTACTGTACTACTTTTCACACAGGAATGCATTCTGGAACAGAAAAGTATAGGCTACAATATCTAAGATATTTCTCTTATTTTTTAAAACAGTAGCTATTAAAACAAACAAGGCTTTATTTAAATAAATAAAAAAATTATATTCTAATTTAATTAATAGGCCTAATACAAATAAAATAAACAATATCCCTATGAGGGATTTGAAATTGCAAACTCTAGCTATATAAATACAGTCCGTTTACCATTAACCATTTTAGAAGACAAACCCACCAGTATTATTTCAATTTAATGTAATAGGTTCTTAAGAAGTAATTCACACAGATTATAAGAAAATATACCTGCACAAGGTTTTACCAGTGTTTGAACCGGCTATCTCCATAATTGTAACTCTTTCGCAGTGTGGTGCCCTAGCCTACAGCGCTACTTAATCTGTGTGCCTTCTGAGGAAACTAGAACTTAAATACTGTTTTTTGAGCAGTGACCAGCTGATTGTGACCAGCTTACAGACTTTTATAGGGACTTCTAAAAGTAAATTTTGAATGGCTTCTGAGAAGTCCGAATCTTTTTACTATAAACAATATGCCCAAAATAACAAGAGATTATTCATAGCAACACACACCTAACATAACAACAATGTACAACAGTCCTGGAACATGTAGTCTATATATACACACACACACACGTTTGTTTATTGAATTAGAAGGCAGGTAATATTTTTCAGTGATTTTTGGTGAGCTTCTTTTTAAAACTTGATATCTGTTTGAATAAAGTAATATGTAAAATTTGCAAACGAGTATTGCACTGTACTATAGGCTACATAGAACTCACTGTGTTTTCAGAGTAGAGCATTTTCAGTGGTCTAGCACTACTCTGTGGCAGTAATAGACCATTTAATGGTAAGCAAATATATTGATTGGTGAGGCGGTATGAGATCTGTACATGAAGATTTTTGTTGTTGTTGAATGTATTTTATAACAGTGGAATACAAAAAAATATATTTATAATATCAAAGGATAGCTATACTGTTCTATATTGTGGAGCTCCGCCCCATAGGGGAACTTAAGCTCCTAGTGCTTTACCCCTCCCGCATAGCGGGATCCACCTGAAAATAAAAATGTGTATACATGTCACCGCACCAGCCAATGGGATTTTAATTCCAGGACCACGTCAACTTTATATAAGGGGGCTGTGCCCGCCACTCGTCTCTTTTTTGTCTTCAGTCGACTTAACTTTAGCAGCACCTTTTATTTCAATGATTTTTGAGTCATGATTTGTTTTTGTCATCACGTTGTTTTTCTTCAATTCTAGTCTGCCTTTTCCTATCGAAACTCAGCCTCTGGCCTGTCATTGTCACCGACTGATACAGGATGGAGAGACACATGGTCTCTGCGTGTTTTGCCTTGGTGTGGAGCACGCAAGGGTGGCCTTGCAGCCTGCTGTTTATCTGCCAGGATATTCCCATCAAGCTGAGGGAGAAACAAGAGGTATTCTTCCACTCTACCACGCCTGTGGCGGCGGAGGATTTGATTATGGCCCCTGTCACTGAGGACAAGGAAGAGCTTAGGAGAATTGGAGGATACTCCTATTGAGGCTGGAGCTAATTTGGCAGTTCTTGCAGAGCCTGCGTATAGCTCCGACTCCTCGTCCTCCAGTTCTGAGGTGGACTCATCAGAGGGGGAGGATGGGCGTCCGTCCATCCGTCAGGATCTTCATTGGCATCCCTCGGTTGGAACACTCGCTCGGGGCTCACCTTGCCAAGGAGACGTCTGCATGGTTAGCAGACAGCAAGCCGCTACACAGGGAGGGGAAGGACAGGTTACGTCCTCTTTCCCCAGTACGTAGGAGCAGCGTGGGCAGCCAAAGAGGAGTAGGATAGAAGGACACTAAAGAAGACCTGCCCACTGCAGCGGCGCTACACCTCGCTTCCAGCAACATCCTCTGCCTCATCCAAACCAAAGATGTCGGCCCGAAAGTGTAGCCAGGACAGCAATGCCACGGTGCGTCCCAGCGTCGGAGATAGAGAAGGAGAACCCCCTAAGCATCAGAAGGCCTTCTACCAGCGATCAGCAGTGCCTTACCAGACCCCTGGTTCCTACATGGACCCGCCAGCCTGGCCCAGGGGGAAAGAGGCACCGCCAATGATGCGAGGAGGGGAAAACCGTTAGCGGGGGTTTCTCTGATCCCAATGGATCTTTTACTTCTCTGACCCCCAAGGGATTAAGAGTTATCCCTTGTATCTGTCAGTTTGTCCCAAAGTCGCTCCAGTGGAGATTTTAGTAATTGGACAACGAAATAATGTAAAATGCACATATTTAGGAAAAGTGTGTAGCTTTCAAATTTGTAGATTTAGTTTATTTACAAACTCAAACGCCAGATGGCGTTGGCGTTTGGCGGTTCTAGTGTTAAATTGTTTTACCACTGAACAGGTCTTTGCACAGCTAGCAGAAAACAATTGTTTGCCCCATGCTTTTCAAGTTTTGTTATAATGGGATTATTTTCAGCTGTTATAATGTATAATGTATTCATTTCATGCTGGTTCTGATAACAGAGTTGCTCATGTTAATCGTGGCTACTTTGGCGCAGTCAAAAAAAATGTATACAACTTAAAAAAGTCCAATGACAACATACTGAAGTGAAACTGAAACACCATTGAAATGAGGATAGATGAGTGTTAATAACCATTTGCTATATTCTAGCCCATTATTCTTTTTTTCTTCTCTGAGTTAAATTAGACTACACTCACTTAAACATAACATTGTTGGTGCCAACCTGAATAACAATGTCTCTATACTCTCTAGCCTTACCCTCTAGATCTTGCTACCACCAACCTCAGATTAGCCTCTACGTTGGTGCATTAGCTCTGGCCCCAGGTAAACACTTTATAAACACTGGCTGATTCTTCACCCTAATATTATGTGAAATGCAGTCACCGATTACTAAGCTTTTAATTTTGTCATCATCCTGCTTAGACGCATCTGCTGCTCAATTCCCAAAAGAGATGACTCAGGCCCTGAGTCAGAATCCAGTGGGAAAAACCGGTTGAAAGTGTCTGTCGATGGTTTAGAATTCGACACCATTCAGCAACCATGAGAAATGTGTCCCGGCTGCAAGGACGGTGAGGGGGAGTTGAAATAGCTACTAATATGAACACTGCCTGGTGGCTCAGACCCATTCTTATACTTTTCTACACTGCTCTTTCTTGGCAACTGCGTCTGAAGCCGAGCCTCTAACTTAGCTAGCCTATCTTTGCAAGAAGGAGAGTATAGCAACTGCAATACGACATGCTACTTGTATGGAAAGTTTCCATACAATAATTATTTTCGAAGTAATCTGAGAACATCACCTAGTTAGATGGCTGTACAGCTAAACTTTGCAAACTACAATTAACTTTGTAAACTAATTTGATGATAACGTAATATGATGCACTTACTGTCTCAAAACATATCTCCCCATTCACTACAGAAAAACCTGTCAGGGTGACTGCTAATGCATTTCGCATGTGTCACAGATCAAAGCCTAGATTTACAAAAAGATGCAAACAAAACCTTTCGACAAATTTGAACATTTTATTTCTCTATTCTGTAACAATACTATCATAAGCCAATGTGTATTTCAATTAAGATATTACATCATAAATGCTTACCTTTGTGGTGGAAGTGACAGCAAACATACCAGTGCGGAAGCATATGCCGACTCAGTTATTTTTTTAATTAGTATGTAGATCTGATATGTCTGCAGATTCTGAAATGGGATAGTTTAGTTGTCACTTCAAATGTGTTCAGAAACAGTTCATAGTCGGGCCAACCTCCGCCAGTTCTGCCTACACTGGATCCCAGTATGGTTTCCAATGCAGTGTTGCTAAGCAGCCTTATTTTTGCAGAAACAAATGTATTTTATAGAGACAAGAATATCTCCTCGTGTTAGTTCTAACATTTCACCCAGAACGAGCAATTATTATATTTCATATTTCCATGTGGTGGGGAAATTAGGACACATCGATCCGCTTGTTCTGGGTGAGATATATGTGATCCTATTGAATAGTGCCCGTAGCACTAACCCAATTAGTTATTTACTATCTTGTCTCTAAAATTATTTTTTGTATTTGTCAAAACCAAGTGTGCTGAGCCATAGCTACTCAGTTAGTGTCCAACGTCTTTATAATTGTGCGCATAGCAAATCAGAGGATCAGTCTTTTATAATTATTCAACAAGGGTTTCACATGTCTATATTTGACACAGTTACTTTTTTACATTAGAAATTTTATTACAAATAAACTGGTCAAATTACATAAAATACCATACTCTAGAGAAACATTACATTAATTCACAATGGATTCACAATTGTTTTATTTGAATGTTTTAAATCAAAACATTAAATTAATTATTCACACATAACAAAAATACATCTTCCACATTTAGACTCTACATTTCAGAAGGAGTTTCCCTTCCACCACTTGTCATTGTGCGTAGTGCCTATGCATGGTTATTGCAATGCGTAGATTTACGAACATTCTCAAGCAAACGTTTTAATTGATAAATCCCACACATTGAGTAGAAATGATCGTACGCATGGTTTACGCACAGATTTATGCGTACGCACACTTGATAAATGAGCCCCCGGTATGCTTCATTGTCCATTTCCAATTACTATAATTAAATGGACCAGTCCCTTTCTTGGACTGCCTATAGCCTTTCACATTACCGTCACCTGGGTAATGAAGTTTAACTCTTAATTCAAATGGACCTTAACCACTATCAAACCACCTTTTTGCTGGGAGCCCCTAAACTCCTTCACCCAGTTTGCACTGACTGACACAAATCGACTTCCTGCAAATTCTAAGGAGATCTATCAGAGTGGTATCAGTTGAGTGGAGCTATAGGTTGTATCAATTACATTACTACATTGCTAAACTTTTACTCACATTTTAAGCACAGCTCAGCTGTGTGTAAGATGGTGGGGATATGTGTGAATTTAGTATGAACTGGAAACGTGCAATGCACGTTCAAGAGAGCGGTTGTTTCACTGATAAAAATAATGAACCGGCCAACCCACAGCGGAGACAAGAGCGAGAGTGGATTGAGAAGTGTCTGAGATCCAGCTTACTGCTTTTACACAGATTCTGTCAACTCCATCCCATTGAATTAGCTACCTACAGGTAGACTCTACTCTTTAACTACACAAGACACATTCAGTTAGCTTTCCTTTAACCAAAGCCAAACAAACCACTTGTTATGTACAGGCTGTCAGCAAAATATCATGAATAGGCCTATTATGAATAGTAATGTTGTTGACAATTAATGTAAAAGATTTGTATTGATTGACTAGTATGTTAGATCATAGCTATTGTGTAATATAGCTATTATACTTGCTAAGATGACATTTTGATGACTATAGTATATGGTGATATGCCTAATACTAACTAGATTATCAGGCAATTTATTTAGGGAAATTGTGAATGATAGGACATTAGGGTATATAGTACTATATGGTATAGTAATTTAATTTATTGCAATAGTTTATTAATTTGCTCATTGCTGAATATTTTTAGGATATTTTTTTGAGTGAGAATCCTACAATTGACCATCAAAATCCTTGGTCCTTCACTGGATCAAACATCAGCCAGGTAGGATACATGCTATGGAGTGGAATTGCATAATTGTAATAGTTTGCTTCAGTTTCTTATAATTAAGTGATTTGACTGGTATTGTTTTGGACATGGTAATAGCAGCAATTAAATTCAGGTTCAAAATAGTTTTGCATTTGAAAAATTGTTTTTGAATGTGCATGCTGCTGCCATAATGAGAACCCTTGGAGCATTTAGAGTTAACTGCCATGCTCAAGGACAGAATAATTTTATTTACCTTGTCAGATTAGGGATTGGATTTATAAAGGACAACTTCACTTTGTTCCTGAGTTGGGATGAAATAAGCATACAGACTTCTAGAAACCAATACACCATAGTCATGTGACTCAACAGAAATTAGTGTCAACTACTCCTTCAGAATTAAATGGCCAGGAGCAGGCTCAGCAACGTACCGGTACTAGTACCACTAGCCAAAATCGTTCCTGTTGATAATGTAGATTTTTACTGAAGAGAAAGATGCTAGCCCTCCTACTAACACATGAAACACCTACATTAACAATAACTTTAATAACAGCGATTGATGTGGATTCAGTTTGCCACTACCACTACGACACTCTCCGTCTGGCCTTGACGTGGCGGAAGGGGTTGCGTGTTCCAGTGACCCCGGAGAGCGATACCTTCGGGAGCTTGCTCCTGGTAGGGTCACCCTAGAGGGGCCAGTCTCCAGGGTAGGTACCAGACAAACAAAGAACCCAGCATGTCGGTTTGCTGTGAGGTGGCAGCCCCACCAACCGACTATCCTGCGGAGGGCTAACAACCCAACCAGGAGAAACCTTTTTGTTACGAAACCGATCAGAGAAAGTAGCCGGACAGCCCAACACGATAACGGACCCCAGCCTGCCCCCGACCAACGAGTACGGATCAACCTTCGTCACAAGACCCGGGTCGCCACATGGAATGTCCAGACACTCCTTGGCCCCGGAGCTGCCACCTTGCTGTCCCAAGAGCTCTGCCGCTATAACATCTCCTTGGCAGGGCTCTGTGAAGTTCGATGGCACGGCAATGGCGAAACAACAGCAGGCGAGCATTGCTATTTCTGGAGTGGCCCCGAGAGATGGACAGGCCTTTATGGCGTGGCACTTGCCAGCCCAAAAGCCCTCCGCATGTCCCTCATCAACTGGACACCCCTGAGCGAAGATTACTGTCGGCCCGCTTTCTCCATCAACACGGCAAGATGACAGTAATCGTCGCTTATGCCCCCACCGATGTTGCTGATGAGGAAGTAAAGGATGCCTTCTTTGACCAACTCCATCAGGCTGTTGGCCAAGCCTCACCACACAACATCACCATCATCCTCACCGATGCCAACGCCACTCTAGCAGTGATCGGCTCACAGGCTCACCTGTCGGCACAACCCTTGCTGACAGGTTCAAAAACGACAATGGTAACCGCCTTCTCCTTCTCTGTACCATGTCCATCACTGGACATGGTACAGCCCAGATGGCAGAACTAGGAAAGCGCTGGACCATATCCTCATCTCTCGACGCTGGAAGCCGTTTGTCACCAACTGCCGTGTGTACCGCGGAGCAGAGCTTGGCAACACAGACCATTGCTTGCTGGTGGCCCAGCTTAAGCTAAAGCTGTGAGCCAACCAGCACACCAAGACTCAGCCTCGCCTGAACTCCTCCCTACTCAGTGATCCAAACATCGCCACAGATTTCAGTTGCGCCATTCGCCGCACCTTTGATAACCTGGCTACCGACAAGGTGAACGACTGGCAGACCTTCAAGGAAAGTATCATCCAGTCAGCTCACAAGGTCTTCGGATGCTTCCGACCTTTCCCGAAAAAGCCCTGGATATCGGAGAGAACATTTAACATCATTGACCGGAGACGTGAGCCCCGGCTCCGAGGTGACATGACGGAGTATCGGCGACTGAACTGCCAGCGCAATGTGGCTATAGCTGAGGATAGGGAGAAGTTCTGGCAAGCAGAAACTAAACACCTAGAGTCCGCGGCCAATAACAACAATATGAGCCATGTCTTCAGTCTGCTGCGCCAAGCCCGTAATGGCCCACGCATCAAGACAGCTCTGGTGAAAGATTCCGATGGCAATCTAATAGCAACGGAAGCAAACTGCCTCGAACACTGGAAAGAGCACTTCAGCCTGCTTCTGCAGCACGGTACCTCCCCTGCTGATACCCCCATCGTATCGACTGTTAATGCTGCAGCCCTTAGTGCTGTCTGCAATACAGACCCTGTCACAGCTGAGGAAGTCAGAGCCGCTCTGGAAAAACTAAACAACAGGAAAGCCCCCAGCATCTGTGCAATAACCGCTGAGATGCTAAAATGTGGGGGTGAAACCATTGTCGAGTGGCTTACCCACATATTCAATGAGGTGTGGGAGACAGAAAGGCTTCCCAGCGACTGGACCAGAGGAGTCATCCTGCCCTTCTGGAAATGTAAAGGTGACAGGCTAGTCTGCGGCAACCACAGAGGCATTACCCTGCTCTCCATCCCCGGCAAACTCTTTACCAAGATCTTGCTCACTCGTGCTCTCCCAGCCATCAGAGGCAGCCGCTGTCCCCAGCAGGCTGGCTTCATGCCTAACCGCTCCACAACAGACCAAATCTCAGCCGTTCGCTTGCTGATAGAGAAGATCTATGAATTCCGTAAAGATCGCCATCTTTACATTGGGTTCATAGATCTGAAGGCTGCCTTTGTCTCCGTTTGCCACACTTCAATTTGGAGTATCCTACACGCCCTTGGAGCATCACCCAAGGTCGTTGCACTGTTCAAGCTGCTTTATAGCAACGCTCAGAGCTGTGTCCGTATCAACGGCAGAGACTCAGACTGGTTTCCCATCTCCAGTGGCGTTCCCCAGGGCTGCGTGGCTGCTCCTGACCTCTTCAACTGCATCATTGACCATCTGATGTCTAGGGTTTGTGAGCGGGTCCCCGGAGTGTCCTTCGGCAGTTACCACCTGACTGACCTGGAGTACGCTGACAACACCATCCTGCTAAGCACGTCCTACAGCCAGCTGAGAGACGCTCTGGGCATATACAGTGAAGAGGCTGAGAAGCTTGGCCTTCAGGTGAGCTGGACAAAAACCAAGTTCATGTATGTCGGTGATGTACCGCATCCAACTACCCTGCAGTTTGGCAATGATATTGTAGAGCCTGTCAACAACTTTGAGTGGTCTCTATGGAAACCACTCTGGAGGCACCAGACCATCTCACGCAAGACGAAGCTCTGTATTTACAACTCAGCAGTACTCTCCATCCTGCTTTATGGCTCGGAGACTTGGCCCTTAAATACAAGACTACAAGATTAGATGGCTTTGATAGCAGGGCCCTCAGGACCATTGAAAAGATCAGGTGGCCCCAGCGGGTTTCCAATCAAGTGCTTAGAGCCCACACGTGCCAGCCCAGAGCATCTTGCCTGGCTGCGCAACGTCGCACCCGCTGGCTTGGCCATGTCCTTCGTCTGCCTCCTGACCACCCGACAAGAGACATTCTTCAGTTTGATCCGAGAGCTGCAGGCTGGAGACGACCACGAGGTTGACCCTGCACCTGATGGCTTGACGTCCTTGCGGGCGACCTCCAACAAGTTGATGTGGAGGATGCAGAGCAGCTGGCACAAGACCGTCAGCACTGGAAACAACTGGTTCATCTGGTCAGCTCATTGCACAGGGATGGGACGCCCCCACACCCATTGCAGGAGCCAAAATGAATGAAATGATGAACTACGACACTAGTCTTTTCATTATTAGACTAGACATTGACCTGAAGCTAAAAACAGGTCAAATTACATGAAATATCGTACAGGAATGTTACATGAATTCACAATGGAAAAACAATTACATTAAAACAATAATGTATTAATTCACACATAAAAAAAGCATGTCTACCGGTACATTTCAGAATCAGTTCCCTTATTCCACTACTTGTCATTGTTTGTACCCATGGCCATGGCTGTGCATAGATTAAAAATCATGCTGATAAATCCCAGACTTTGCGTAAAAATTGTCGCATGCATGGTATAAATGCAGATTTGTGAATTTGCACGCTTGATAAATGAGCCCCCTGCCTCCTACATCCTAACACCCTATGACTCTGTTTTAGGCCATCATTTAACATTATTTTCATTTAAAGTAACATTTCCCCTTACCACCAACACAGCTCATCCAGCGTTCATATACTCAACTTGTCCTTCATTGCTCAGCTAAAGCCACAGAGTAGAAGGCGGGCCATGACACATCTGGAAATTGCAAGCCAGAGAGGAGTCTAGAATGGTCGAAATGAAAATAAACTTGTGTAATATGACCACCACCAATTGCAGACTTCAGGGTGTGAATTAAGCACGTGTAGAGGGGGGGGGGGCTATGGGTGCCTGAGCACCTGCCCCTTTGCCTACGAACGTCAAAAGTGCCCTTTTGAGTGGCCATTTAAATTATCAATGCTTCGTAAAATACACATGGACATTTAAAATTAACGTGTAAATCAATTATTCGAGAATAAAAAATGTTTAAAAGTAGTAAAGTTGGTAGCCTCGTCTACCTGCGCTGCTGCCGGTAGGTGACGTAATTTGCTATCGACGTGACCTTTCACTTGGTCACATTTGCCTGCCTGCAAGAGCATCGTATTGTTGTTGTGTAAGAGAAGGTGAAAAGCAGGGTAAGATAGATCACCACAGAGAGATTTTTTCCCAAATCATTTAGCTGGTGTTGAAAAATGTAACATTTATCTCGTTTTGTAGTGTCATTTTGAAGTACATGTTTGCCAGCAAAAGCTTCTCAACAAGCATAATTTTAAACTGAATTGACCAGTGAAAGTGGCTACCACTCGGTTTCTTTTCTAAACCAGCTAGCTGCCCGTGCCTGTGCTGTAAATCCATTCCACTTGCGTTCTTTAGAAAAAGCCAATTTTTTTCAGAAATTATTTTCATGCTTTACCCTATACACTTATAGGAGCCTCGATTTGACTTCAGCGCGAAAGAAGATGATTGATATGGGTGGAAAATATCAGCTGGCTAGCTACAGTAGTTATCTATACTTTAGCCAGTAAGGAGAACTTTCATGTAGACCAGATGAAACCAGTAGTCTACAGGTCTTTCTACTAGTCAACCTGGTGTTAGATTGTTTTAGCTTTATTCATTTGTTCTTTCGCATATTGTCATCCATTTGCAATGGCTAGCTCTAATGTTATAATCATTAAGAGGAAGATATATACATTTATTTGCCTAAGATATGTTTCTGGAGTCATTATGAATCATTAAACTGAACTGTAAGATATTTCAGTACATATTCTGCACTACATGAATAGCCACTGTATGTGTCTGACTCAATGTTTTGACTAGTGCAGAGTGTGTCTGAGCCAAAATCAGGAGTGTCAGATGGATGTGAGTTATGGTGGATGGATCATGAGGTGAGTGATGAAACGGATAGTATAAATTAAGACAACTGTTCAGACAATTATACAGATCAGTGCACTTTCTATGTGCTCTTACACTAGACCAACAAGCATGAATACATCTGAACTGCTATTGGTAGTTATTGTCTAAATACACAAGACGGTCTTATTTGACCTATTTCAATTCAGAAGAATGTGTCTGAGCCACAGACAGGTGACGGTCGGAGGGATGTGAGGGACAGTAGTGTGGATGTGGAGGTGAGTGTAAAAGAGATACGTTAGAATAGTACTCTAAACCTGTTACAGATGGTACTCTATAAACATTCTCAGGTGGTACTCATTCAACACACCACTGAATGCTTTTGGTCCTTTTTTAAGGAATAAGGTATTAGAGGAGACTAAACTAGGCCAACTTCAGAATATAGTGTGTGATTATAAATGGTTGTGGCAACATTGAGTAATGGGAATAATGGACACTATGAAAGGGTGTGTGTGTGTCTAGGCATGTGTGTGCATGTGCGTGTGTAGGGTGCCCTTTTTTTTACTTGAGCCCCTGCCCCCAAAATTGTCTCTGCACGGCCCTGGTGTCAATATAGTATAGATATTTCAGACGATGTGAGTTTTCCCAACAAAATAAAAGTGTTTATTGTAGTAATTTATAATAGGATTTTGTCTATCTTTCCCAACTTGCAGTCATTTTGAATGCAGGTTATTGGTCAGGGACTTGTCAGACAGGAAAAAGTTATCCTAATAGATTAAATGATAACAAAATACATTAGATTCATATAATGAAATACATTTTATGAATTAATTAAACAATGAAACGGGGGGCCTGAAATAAGCTGAAGCTTCTGACCATACCCTTTGGTTACGACCAATAAATTATTAATTCATTAATTCATCAATGCTGCTTGGCATGGAGGCAATCAGCCTGTGGCAATGCTGAAGTGTTATGGAAGCCCACGTTGCTCTGATAGTGGCCTTTAGCTTGTCTGTATTGTTGGGTCTAATATCTCATTTACCTCTTGACCTCATAGATTCTCTACGGGGTTAGGGTCAGTCGAGTTGTCTGGACAATCAAGCACAGTAACAACATGGTAAGCAAACCAGTTACCAGTCATTTTGGCACTGTGGGCATGTGCCAAATCCTGCTTCAAAAGGAAATCAGCATCTGCATAAAGCTTGTCAACAGATCGAAGCATGAAGTGCTCTAAAATCTCCTGAGGCCTATACTAGAAAGCAAGTTCAACATGCCCTGGATTTCTTTTCATTAACTGGCTTCACTAAACCTAACAACTGTGATCTACATAAGAGATGTCACGACGGTGGTTATCAATTTGTTAAATTGCTCCAGGATTTCCCAATCTAGCGACAAGCCTGTTCACATAAAAGGGGTGGATTGTGCACCATATGACCATTCGCAGACATGGACAAGTCTATGAGAAGCGCATATTTCGCTCAAGAGGAGTAAATTCTAATTTTAGAGAAATAGTAAAGAATATAATACTGATGTAAAGCAGAAAGGGAAGCTGGCCATCTGCTCCTCCCCTCAATACAGTGCAGCCGTCCTGTCCCCATTGCAGAAAAGCATCCCCAAATAATGATGTTTCCACCTCCATGCTTCACAGTCAGGATGGTGTTCTTGGGTTTGTACTCATCCTTCTTCTTCCGCCAAACTTTGCGAGTGGAGTTTAGACCATAAAGCTCTACTTTTGACCACAGACCACATGACCTTCTCCCATTCCTCCTCTGGATCATCCAGATGGTCATTGGCAAACTTCAGATGGGCCACGACATGCGCTGGCTTGAGCAGGGGGACGTTGCATGCGCTGCAGAATTTATATCCATGGCGGCGTAGTGTGTTATTAATGGTTTTAATTTAGACTGTGGTCCAGGCTCTCTTCAGGTCATTGACCAGGTCCTGTCGTGTAGTTCTGGGCTGATCCCTTGCCTTCCTCATGATCATTGATGCCCCATGAGGTGAGATCTTGCATGGAGCCCCAGACCGAGGGAGATTTACCGTCATCTTGAACTTCTTCCATTTGCTAATAATTGCGCCAACAGTTGTTGCCTTCTCACCAAGATGCTTGCCTATTGTCCTGTATCCCATCCCAACCTTGTGCAGGTCTACAATTCTATCTATACAATGTGATATTCTGGATGTTTGTCTTAGATTCCGTCTCTCACAGTTGAAGTGAACCTATGATGAATATTACAGACCTCTACATGCTTTGTAGGAAAAGTAGGAAAACCTGCAAAATCAGCAGTGTATCATATATTTGTTATGCCCACTGTATAACGTGAGATCAAACAACTTTGTCTTTATGATGTTTATTTCAATTAGATTTTGTATCTTTACTGTGATTGTTTGGGTTCCACCATGGGAAAGTTGTCTAAATGGTAATATTGTTGTCTGGTGTATTGTGTTTATTGTTGTTTTATCCCATGTTATTATGCTGTAAGTAGCCTACAAACAAAGTTAACATACGCACATGTCCAGTTAAGAATGATATGATGAAAATATGACACACAGTATCTGTGTCATTAAAAATACAATAATCATCAAATAGTTGGTATCTATATTTCACATACTTTGAACAGGAGGAGAAAATTGGCATTCGTTCTCCTACTGGAAAGAACGCAGAGTGGCAGAATGAGAACGATGTGGTACTGGGTGCATCCTCTCAATTAGTGGAGACAACATGGTGATTTTTATCATCTCGTGGCTGAACTGAGGCTGGACAGCCAATGCCATCATCAGTACTTCAGGATGAGTGTAGAGCAGATGGATGAACTCCTGTCCCTCACTGGCCCTGAACTGACCAGACAATCAACAAATTACAGAGCTGCCATAGAACCCAAGCAAAGACTAGCTGTTGGATTGAGGTATGCATGAAATGTCATTGACAAGAAATCATTCACCACATTCTTAAGACTCCTTAATATATATGTCCTCACATTGTATTTTGGTGCTGTTTTTGACTAACAAATATATGTAATAACCATTACACATTTAGAAACTACAAAAGTACAAAAAAGAGGCATTTGTAAAACAAAGGAACACTGTCACATTTTTGTAACAGGCAACTATTTACAATTGAGAAATTTCTGCTCTGTACTACCTACTCACAGGCCTTTGCAGTAAGCCCCCCTAGTGCTCTGGTCTTCCCTTTGTGTAGCTTGTGTGGGATGGGAAATTGGCCAAAAGCCAGCTGGCCTCGAGGTGTGACTGGAATGCCCTGTAATAACCTGAGTGGGGGAAGGTAGTGTGTGGTGCAGGGTGAATGTGTTGCCAACAAGCTGCATTGTGAAGGACAGTAGTTTGGTGGTCTGGCATGTGTGGTTTCGGTGTAGGCTCCTGCAGCAAGGACATCAACCCCTCCCCAATGTCTGTGGTCTGTGGCTCCTTTTTTGTTGATGAGCCCAGTGTGCCACTGCTAGTGTGGACGTGCGCTCCCTGGGGCTACGAGACCTAGAGGGCCTTTTCCTCTCCCCAAAGGTTGTGGGTGTAGAAAGCGATGGCTCCGGAGAGACAGATACGAGCCGCTGTGCAATACCAGGGATAGTTGATCTGTACCCGATGATGACAACGGGATAGCAGTGGTGTCCCTGCATTCCACACAACAATACCCAAGTTGCTTCTGGAACTGTATCAAAACAACCATAAAAATGTCCTTGCTATGTCTTCATGGCATGGGAGCATGTTGTATAAGAACATCATAATTTGAATAAGCTATGAAAGATCACAAGGTTGCTATAATCACAAATACTGATATCGAATTGTTAAATGTAATGTAAATTACATGTTAGAATTTTATACAGACCTCCTTGGCTGTAGGTGGGGCAAAAGGAAGGACATTGCAGCATGCTGTACTTCCATTCCTTTTGAGTGCCTTTGTTGATCTACCTGGGAGATTATTTTTCCTGCTTTTCACAAAAGCATCCCTAAACGTCTTCCATCTCGCCTTGCATAGGTAGTATGAAACAGAAAAAACACACAGGTGGATAATGTCACATGTAACTTGTTTCTTCCCTCAGAGGTACTTGGCCTCTGGGGACTCACTGGTCAGCCTAGCATTCAGCTATCGCCTAGGGCCAACAACATTCATCACCTCTGTCCATACGATGTGTGCAGCCATTGAAAACGTGACCCAGGCCAACACAAGACACTTGGAAGGAGTTGGCCCAAAGTTCCTGGGGAAAATGAAATTTCCCAAATTGTCTGGGTGCTATAGATGGGAAACATAACAATACAGGCTGTTCTCATGGCGATACGTAGAGAATTGTACAAAATCATTACAAACTAGGATTGCTAATGGTAAGCACTTTCCTTAATTGATCATTGGTAACATTAACGATCAATCAGGCGATTAATCATAATTACAACGTAATGTAAAACAAACTATAGAAATCTAATAAGACTCTTTGTTCCGGCAATATTATAGCAGAAACAGCAGTGAAACATACAGGGCAAATTCTGTTCCTGATTATGCCAACGAGAAAGCTCCTGTATTTAACATTTAAGCCATGTATACACTACATGATTATATTGATGATATAGCTGTCCCAGACAACCGTCTCCGATGTTCGTTACGTATGAGCAGTTTGGAGACGCATCTTAGCTAGTTTTTTAATGGTCTCAAATGCCCTGTTTATTTCAGGCATGTTTGATATTTTTGCATCTCAAAAGGGCTTTTGTGAAACCCGTGAGGAGCTGTAGCCAATGAGAGTGCAGAAACCTTGAAGTTTTTGATTATACATTTGAAATTGGCAGGTATACTGGCAGGGTTCTATTTCATAGTACACACAAGAACAGTCCACAAAACGCGCTGTGACAATGTGGTTTTGTGTGAAGGAGGGAGACCAAAGCAGTAAGAACCATTCAATATTTATTTGGGAACACTTGCAGGAAAACAATAAACCTAGGTCGACTTTGACCATAACCTAGAATAGGATGACTTTGAAGCCCAAAACAAATAATCGGGGACTAGGATGTACAAGGCAAATATACACTCACTGTGCTCTTTTCGTGGAACTCGGTGGATGAGATTAAGAAGACTACATAGATTTATCCTTCACAGGATGATAGTAACACAGCTCATTAGCATAGAGCAACACGGACATCATACACTGCATATACATAGGATTACTCAGAAACTAAACTCATAGTATATAACGCTATACCAGGCGGAGAGAGTGAAACCAACACGCTTGTACTTTACCCCAGATGAATCCAACAATGAACAGTAGAACACACGTAACATAATATAATGCCCGACACCTCCTTCTAGTTTGGCCACTCTATATATATATATAGAGCAAACTAACTGACTAATACAACACAGTTGAACGTAATCATAATAATCAGATCTACAAGATGTAAGCCTAACCTAACCTATACCTATCCTAGCAATGGCCAAACTAGAGAGAGGTCTCACAAGAACTTAAAGGGATAGAACAGAATACCAACTCAAACTACAATGCCAAGCACTGGCAGAAATGAGAACACAAATTACACCTAAGACATGGAATAAACAATATATTAATGAGTCCATAATCTCTGTCCAATGTCCACGCCAGCCCACACTGGGCTGGCCTTGATGTGCACACAACATGATTATGCAGTCTACTCAACGAGCGAGTGCACAAGGAAGAGAGATAAAGATTGATTAATGTTATTGTTTTTTATATACCCCAGGGAAATGTGCAATACAAGTTGGCATTAAAGCGGAGCTATGCAGTTTGGGCCATTTCTTCGCTGTTTTCACGCTTTTTGCTCGCAGATTTCTCCTTAGAGCTCCCCCTACAGCTTCGGAATAGATATATGGCAACACTGTCGTAAAAACTTTTCGGCGACTCCCCCCCCCCCC
>JACXGM010014055.1:0-22446 GCA_016801145.1 Umbra pygmaea | reverse complement strand
AATTGGGCGTGGCCTTAAAAAATGTCATGTGGTGAGACCGTGAATTAACTTTAAATTAATTAATTTCTTTAAAATGCTTAGCATTTGTTTTACAATTTTCCAGTAATATAAAGTGTTAAGAAACTAAGTATTTGCATTACTTTTGAGTTTTTGTTAATATTTATCTCGTATTTCTGTTCTATAATGTCACAGTCACCTTTGATGTAGATCAGGACATATTTTTCCTGTAAATTGCATTTAACTGATACAAATGTTTTAAAAATACCATTCACTTAAGCATATTTTATCAGTGATTAATATTTAAGCCACAAAAATATAGTATTTCATTTTGAAATAAATGCAGGTATTGCCATTATTGGTCACACCACATGATGAGGGGTCGCTCCAAATGACATTAAGACTTCATTACATTATAAAAAGACATCAATAAACAATAAATTCCATGCAAAAAAGATTTAAACCAGATTTTATAAAAAATGTACAGAATTTTTATGAACATTTCATAAACATTTTCAAGAATAAACATCATTACATACATTTATAATTGTGGCACACAATAGTGGCCTTGTTTTGAACATACATTTTATTTAATTTCATCACTTAACATTTCATCATGCTACTGAGGGTTATTTGGATTTTAGGTCAGGCATTTCTGAACTTTGCCCAATCTTGGCTGCTCAACTTAGATTAATGTGAAGTTGAAGGCTCAGGTTCTGAGATGACAGCATGAAAATATTTATTTCGGTAGTAAATGACATCTGGAATTTGTGGACACAAGAATAAGTATTTCTCAACCGACTGCCCCATGCACCTAACCTGGACTTCCTCTACCACAACCTCAAGGACCTGACTTACATATTGAAGCTCATCATATACTTCAAATTGCTTTATGTATAGTTGTAATATAAACCTCTTCTCCTAGCAAAGTATTCCAATCTTGCTGCAGGGTCAGAATTAACACGCTGTCTACAGCAAGCATTTTGTTCTTTGCTTGACAGAGGAATCTGGTAAAATTGATAAAAACAGTCATGAATAAATATATTAATATCAATAATAATAAATATAGTTTCATATAAAAGTGAATACACCCCTCACATTTTTGTAAATTTAAATATAACTTTTCATGTGACAACACTGAATGTTCACCAGAGCTTCACATGTTGCCAGTGGAGTTTTCTACTGCTCCATGACGACTATGTTAGAGATGATGAACATGATGGTGAATGTTAGAGTTTTTGCACTCCTCCACCTTCAATTTGAGCATGCCCCACAGATGCTCAATAGGGTTTAGGTCTGGAGATATGCTTGGCCAGTGTATTACCTTTATCCTCAGATTCTTTAGCAAGGCAGTGGTCATCTTGGAGGTGTGTTTGGGGTCATTATGTTAAAATACTGCGGCCAGCGTCCCAGTCTCCAAAGGGAGGTGATCATGCTCTGCTTCAATTTGTCACAGTACATGTTTGCATTCATGGTTCCCTCAATCAATTGTAGCTCCCCAGTGCCGGCAGCACTCATGCAGACCCAGACCATGACACTCCCACCACCATGCTTGACTGTAGGCAAGACAAACTTCTTTGTACTCCTTACCTGTTTGCCACCACACACGCTTGACACAATCTGAACCAAATAGGTTTAACTTTGTCTCATTAGACCACAGGACATGGTTCCAGTAATCCATGTACTTAGTCTGCTTGTCTTCGGCAAACTGTTTGTGGGCTTTCTTGTTCATCTTTAGAAGAGGCTTTCTTCTGGGATGACAGCCATGCAGACCAATTTGATGCAGTGTGCGGCGTATGGTCTGAGCACTGACAGGCTGACCCCCCCACCCCTTCGACTTCTGCAGCAATGCTGGAAGCACTCATACGTCTATTTCTCAAAGTCAACCTCTGGATATGACGCTGGGCATGTGCACTCAACTTGTTATGGTCCACCAGGACAAGGCCGGTTCTGAGTGGAATCTGTTCTGTTAAACCGCTGTATGGTCTTGGCCACCGTGCTGCAGCTCGGTTTCAGGGTCTTTGTAATCTTCTTATAGCCTAGGCCATCTTTATCTAGAGCAACATTTTTTTTTTCATGTGGTGCAATGTTGAACTTCCAGTGACCAGTTTGAGGGAGTGTGAGAGTCACAAAATTGAACACACCTACGCCCCATTCACACCTGAGATCTTGTAACACTACTGAGTCACATGACAACAGGGAGGGAAAATGGCTAATTGGGCCCAATTTGGACATTTTCAATTACAGGTTTACTCACTTTTATTGCCAGCAGTTTTGACCTTAATGGCTGTGTGTTGAGTTATTTTGAGGGGACAGCAAATGTACACTGTTATACAAGCTGTACACTTACTACTTTACATTGTGGCAAAGTGTCATTTATTCAGTGTGTCACATGAAAAGTTATCAAGTATTTACAAAAACGTGAGGGGTGTACATAATTATCAAAGTGAACATAATTTGCAAGAATTATATATAGATTAAACAAACTGTTCTTCATTAAATATTAAAAAAATGACTACATTTCATGAATCTACTCCAAATAATACTAAAATAATAAACCTTTATTTAGAGATAAAAGATAAAGCCCAAAAACTGCCAATCTAGGACGTGTATCGATCAAGGAAAAAGCTCTACAGTGGTTGCACCATATGATGTATGGTTGCACCGCATGATATTTTCAAATTCAGTCAGAATGTAGAGGCACATAATTGGCCACCTAAACAAAACAAGCTAGCTAAACACAAAATGCAAATATAAAATTAATAATAAAAATACATATTTTAAGAAATAATTTAATATTCATTGTTTTTTTTTTATTTTAACCTTTATTTAACCAGGTACGTTGACTGAGAACAATTTCTTATTTACAGCAACAACCTGGGAGCAATTAGGGTAAAGTGTCTTGCCAAAGGACACAACAACATTTGGCTCAGTCGGGAATCGAACTGGCAACCTTCTGACTACAAGTCTGACTCCCTACCCACTGAGCCATCTGCGCCCCTTTTTTTTGAGGTCATACCACATGATATCCAAATGTGGCAACTACATACCAGCTGTTAAAAAGGTTGTTTTGTCTCAGTATGTAAGAGTTACAAACCTGCTTGCTCACTCCATGGGTCCTTGGAAAACTAGTATATGATTCAACTTCCTGTCTTTGAATGGATTTCAACGTCAAAGTCCTAAAGTGGTCATTTCTTGATGGTTGCACCACATGATATTACTCAATTGACATCATCGGACAAAGTTTGTTTGTATATTATGATGGACATATACATACAAATGCTGTGTTATTTAGTACAGGGCTACAAAACACTTTGGAAATCATGCTAAATAGGGAAAAATAATAATATGAAGTTTTTAAGAGAGCAGTCATTGTCAGACGGTCGCACCACATGATATTTTGACACTTTAAATAACAAAAAAATAACAAATATCTAATGGTTTTTGAAATGTTAAAGAGAGGAAATGTATAGGAGAGGTACTACATATACATTTTTCTGTACATTAAAACCTTATTTTAACTGAAAGAAATGCAGTCGGACAGAAAATTTAGGCGTCACGTCATTGACCCACTTACATTTGGTCGGTTGGGTATTGAAAAACATAATAATGTAAGGCGTTACATATAATAGCTTCAGATATCGTAAATTACTATGCACGTTGTGTTGTTAAATCTCTGTCCTCTAGTTGCCATGATAAGTGAATTACATAATTGGTTCATGGTTCCCAAACTGCAGTTTTTGGTGGTAAATTACCCCAGTGTGCTAACAAATAAATTGTCAAATAAATTAAAATGTGTACATTGTACATTATATTGTCAGCAGCCATCAGTCCACCTTATTGACTTACATCGGGATGACCTTTCTATTTAAGTAGGAGTGCTACTGAATGTCCTATTGCAAAAATGTTGGGGGGACACAAACGTTCATCTAGTCTCAAACCAAGTAATGTTAACAGACTTCCTGCTAAGCCATTAAACTGGTTATAAACTATCTTTGTAAAGTAATTTAAAAGTAATGGAAAGTAATCCGATTATGTTACTGAGTTTGGGTAATCCTAAAAGTATGTTACTGATTGCAGTAACATTACTGTAACGGATTACATTTAAAAAGTAACCTACCCAACCTTGCCTCATACACTTTTCCCCTAAGTTCCAGAGAAATGGTTCAAAAACTGATGTAATGGAAAGAAAAAAATTGTAATTAAAATGCAACACCTATCCTTATTTTCATAAAAGAATACTCCAACAGTAAATGCCTAATAGATTTTAATTGAAAATGTACATGCATCATGACACAATTTAATCCAGTGTGCTATTCTGCTACAGTGAGCTCGCCAATAGTCCGCAAGACTGTCCCATATGGAATTAATGACAATGAGAAATAAACACCATAACACATTGCTGAAATGCTGTGGAAAACAAAACCAGTAGATAACCATTGGTCACCTTAAATTAATATTGTACCACATGCAATCTTTGTTTTGTAGTCTTCAGTACTACATGGTAAATGTGCATTTCAAAATTGTCTGAATCCAGATTGTCCTGATCAGTCATGTTTCAGTCCCATTTGCAATCGCTTTTAGTTTGCTATCACTGTAGCTAAACATAATTGGAATTACAAATTTGCTATTATCTATATCCTCTTTAGTATATCTTTAAAGTTACACCACACTTGAGGGTGGCTCTCATTTTCAGCAATAACAGCATAAATTAACAGGGTTAAAGTGCAAAGCAGAGTGTCGCTTTGTCATGTGACGCAAATGTGCACAATTTTAACCGAAGCATTTTCTGTATCTAAATTGTAATCCTACACCAAATGGTAATATTTCTAGACTGTAGGTAGGCCTATAGTTGAATTGACTAGAAATACACGTGAAAATTGAGTAAAATATTTCTTTAATGACAATCCAGTACCAATGTTGACTGAGTGGGTTTCTGTGGGTTCCAGGTTACCGACACTCCAGAGTCAGGAGGACCACCCACTCCTTCAGCAGGCATTGTAGGAGCTCTGATGGAGGTGATGCAAAAAAGGAGCAAAGCCATCCACTCCTCAGGTACACATGCTTTGCACGCGCACACACACACACGAAAGGTGACTGTCATGTCAGTCTTAAAATTTCATTTTTATTTCTTGCTCCCCATAGATGATGACGATGATGACGATGAGGAAGAGGACTTTGAAGATGATGATGAGTGGGATGACTAGTGACAAATTGCCCCCTGGATGATTTTGACGACACTAAATTGTTCCTAAGATGTCTTTCTAAATCATATTCGAATTATAATGTAAATGTTTTATCAATTTGCTGTATATTTTTGTTGCCTTCATGCTTTTTTTATTAATCTGTGCAATACCTCATTTAATCTGTAAAGGTTTGTCATGTTATCTTTCTGTAAAGTTTTTTTTTTCTTCCTGTCTTTTGTGGGTTAATGTGCAATTTTACATCAAGTTTCTCTTGATCTGTAGAGTTGATTTTTTTTTTTTTTTGGGTGGGGTATTCAGTGATTAGTGGGAGAACAAACAAACTGACAATTCCTTCATGTTGTGATTTGTTAAAAATCGAGAAACACTATTTTCATACCGTTAATTCTCGTACTTTATTTTTACTTAAGATCCTAGTTTAGCACTCTTATTTTCGTAAGAAATCAGCTCTTTTGGAATATTTAGCCCCACTTGTTGTCAATTGTAAATTTACAGAGTTTTGAGTATTTTTGCACAAATTGAAAAGAGGAGACTCACTACATAGAGCAGTACATCTGCAATATTATGCTTTAAAGGCTACCAGATATCACTTAAATGATTCAAAACTGTCAACTTTTACGTTAGACATCCTTGTCTTTTGGTTTGTTTTCATAGTCACACTAAAAATGGTTATTACACAAACATGTTTTTTAACTTTTTTTACAGTCTTCTATAGTTATGTTTGAATCAGGTCGGCGTTGATGCAAATCTCTCGAGGATGAATTAGTTTAACTGACTGTGACATACCTGATATTACTGCTTACCGTCTTATAAAGACATCTTACTAATGAACTGTCACTCCAGAATCTGAACTACACTAACCCTCGACTGATGTTAACGCTAACCAGAAAAAGGGGAACATGGCTTTCTCACTGCGGAGACTGAGCAAAGCTGGTTTTAACTATCAATCTGTTGGTTTTAATGGTTAGTGAAACTTCATTCAGTAACCAGAATATATGGACAACAAACCTTCAGAAATTAGCTCAGAAGAATAACGGACTATTAAAATGTACACTCAAATAAATAAATGGTGATATTTACAGAGCTGTTGTTATCTGGTGTCTGTTAGGTTGATGTCAGTGTTGAATCGGATTTGGGTTTAGTTTTTTTACAGTTTAATTTGGCCTAGCATTGTTACATGAAGTCTTTAAAAGTGTATAAGTGAGCGCATCACATTCAGCTTGCGTTTTCATTGACCATGTGTGCAAAGCCTGTGTGTTGAGGAGAAAGGGGGAGTGTGAGAGTTCAGTCACTTTGCCAGGTTGTCTTCATCTGACCATGACGGGTCATTTGACCATGGGGCTCAGGAGACCACAAGAGCATGCTGCAGGGTAGTTTGGTGATCAGAGTTCTCACCACCCGCAGCCTAACATGACTGAGCAGACAACAGCTGTGCTATAGTTGTTCACATTGGGTATTTGAACACAACAGATAGTATTTCGTGAATGGGGTGCAACATTTCCAAAATACTGTTAAAGAAACACCTGCAACAGGAACCTATGCACGGCACAGTGGTCTACTGTGCCACTGGTCACAAATTGTATCCTGTTCACGGCATTCCAAGCATGCTCAGGATCAGCATGGTACAGCGCCGACAAGGAGAGGAGAAACCGCTAATAAAAACATACAGTAGCTCTATTTAAAGTAAACTGTTGTATTTTCCAATATGAATAATCAATAAAGGTACCTGGTATTATTTGTCTGAGTGGGTTTGAACACAACCATTGAGACCATAGTTTGCATTCTGTCTGCCCTTCCACCATCCCCAACTACATCGTCCCTGCAAACCGCCAGTCTATTTACGAGGGCCCTCACCAGTGACAGCAGAAGCGCCATGCACCTATTTTTTGGGGGGGCACAGTGTGCACAACACACGGAAACATGTACCCACAAATACAGGTATTAAAAGGAAAATCCACTTGGCTCAAAAATCTGAGGGGGCACGTGCTATTTGTAGAATTTGAACCGTAACAATCGATTTCACCTGCAATGATGTTTACAAAGTGTCATAGAAATCTGCAATGCAATTGGCAGAATATTAAAAAATAATTCACTTTACAATGCAATTTGTTGAATTATGTGTTGAGTCAGAAACAAAATATTTTCTTTATATTTTTAATCCAAAAAATGATATGGCATAATATTTCCTTACACTATGCAGTGCTTTGCTACATGCGACCATAGATTGTGGTTGCGACTAACCTGAGTTAGCGTTTCATTTCATAATGATTAATGTCAACTGTGCTAAATTTGTTCTGAAACAAAAACCTATGGAATTGCGGCTCACAGGAACATGGAATGAGTATCGCTGGGTCATGGCTTCATGAAATACATTTTTTACAGACCAGTGGTTCCCAACCTTCTCCCTGGGGCGCCCAAGAAAAGGCCATGTTTATGTTTTCACCCTGAAATTACACAACTGGGGTCCGTTCTTCGTACGTCAATTAATATATCCGAGTTCAAATGACACATCCAAGATAATATTGGACAAATCATGATCTGGTTAATTACATTCTTCAAACACACCTGCCGTTTTTGCTGGATTGAGTTATCTGAGATAATTGCGCGTTCATGCTTTTGTTTAAAAGGGGACGTATCACTCTCCGCAGCAGATCGACGGTTACGATTTTATGGCTTTGGCTTATACTCGTATTGTCAATGGAGAAAATGTATTGTATTCTTACTTCCGGAGGCGGCTGTGGGCGGGACTGTTGAGGTATATGGGCTCTTGGCCAGACCATGGATGTATTAATAACAGGATGGAATGATCTCATTCATTTCAACGGAGAGAGCTTGAAGCCCAATTGAACAACTTTTTAAAATGATAGCCGAGCATACTGCGCAGCCTCAGCTGAGTGTGATGACGTAGATGTGATGTGAGCAACGTCTCTGAAAGCGGTAATTTTTATGTTAGACGCGCCTGAAGAATCTGCTCCCATTTGCATAGACAGCATTCCCGAATCTTGCTCATGTAGAGACTTGAGACCATTGTAGAAATAGAGAAAGAAATATTTTGTTCCGATGGGCTTCTCCCTTGACTGTATTCCTCCATGTCCCACCGATTGTCTGCGAGCATCTACTGGAATATACGGTAATTTCTCTACTGTGCGACAGGAAGTCACGTGGTTATGAGACGGGAACTAGCATCTGTTACAAAAACTGCTGATACGGGGCCATAACGTGAGGTACAAGGTATTGGAGCTTTTTATCCATAGTCCTGTTTCTTTAGAAATAAACAATGGAGAAATAGAGTCTTTAAACGCTTCCGATTTCAATTTATTCGCTGTCAAAGTGACCCCTAAACTCATTGGAATGAATGGAATCCTAACGTGAGCTGATAGCCTGGTAGCATCTGAATCGCTACATTCAAGCCTCGACTTCCGGATGAAAAGCTACCGCCTTGGGCCAGACAGGCTTGCAGAGCAAATCTAAATGTGACCAAGTCCGTCGAGGTTCTACTTCTCCCAGACTAGTGCTTTACCAAAGATTCATTTTGCCCATCACTAGTTATCAGTGAGCTGAGGAATTTAGCAACTTTATTTGAAAACAAAAATAAAGTCCTGACTTTATTATTTTTCGTTTGGACGTTCTGACAGAACGTGTGTTTCAGTTAGCGGCACACATGGACACAGATGTTGACTGTCTGGTTTTTCATAGTTTGGAGGAATCGGCCCATCTTCTCAATACGGTCGCTAAAGTTAATCACACACATAGCGTTCTAATTCCTCCAGTCTATTAGCAGCTTCCCTTAAGAGTTCGGAAACTGAACGTCTGCCTGCCAAGTTCGCCATTGCTAAACAATGCTTTTTGGTGGGGAAAAGCCATGTAGATTTGACCGATGCAGTATAATGCTAACCAACCAATGGGCAGAAGTTGACCCCTAAGACGCAGCCCCTCCTCATTTGCATAATGAGGCAGGAATGCATACAGAAATGTAAAAAGGACAGGGAGAAATAAATAGGGTAAAAAAATACAAAGGAAGAATAAAACAGACACAAATATTATAATATACACATAAATACATACATTTAAAAAATAAGTAATTAATAAATAATGTTGAAGATTATAACAGACAATAAATAAAGTAATTATTACAAAGGTGAATAAATAAAGAAGCTAATTAAAAGAGATATATACATTTATGTGTCATTGTATAATTTAATTAATGCCTACATTTATTTATTTACTGTATTTTTTGTGCATTTAATCGTATGCTTATTTATTTAAGCATTTATTTATTTATACATTTATTTCTTATTTTGTCAGACTTGGTCCTCCATAAGAGTGAGCCCAAAATATCGGAAGGTATGTGTTTGTGACATTTCTTTATTTACATTTTGTAAAAAATAATAATCAATAACAATCGGCCGTTATAACCATAGATATCCATTATAAAGGCTAGCTGACTTATGGCTGAGTCTCTAACGTCATCACCGGTGGCCATCTTGTCACAGGCAAGCTTGGTGGGCTCTATGGTACCTGATTTACAAACGGTTTAGTTTCTTACAAATGATAATAACGTGGCTATTATTGTGGATGATTTATATAAAATATGCTTTTTTTTTCAAAAAGTATGCAGTGTCATAACTACATCTCCGACATTTTTAACAAACCAAACCTTTTGAAAATCGGTAGAAAATTGAGCAAGTTATGGTAAATTGAAAGTACATGCACCATTAACACACAATGTTATGAGTAAGCGAGCTGTCTGTGGCAAGATGGCTGCCAGGTGCGGACATCGACCTTCGTTGGCCAGCAGCGCGAACGAGAAATCTAGCCTTTATTATGGATATCTATGGTTATAACAGCAATCCGCCATGGAACAAGCGTGCCTGCTCTTAAAGGGAGAAGGAGATGATGCTCTGATTGGTTTATTGCACGTTGTGCCCAAACCACACCTATGACTAATATAGCTACTTCAGACCTACCTATTTTAGATTTGCGTCAGGTGCAAGTGTCATTTATCCTGTCTGCATCATATCAACAGCGCCCGGGACTGGCCACAATGTCATTTGCGTTTCAAGTTTGATCCTTGCGTTTTAGATTGTTAAAATAGGGCCCAATGAGTTTGTTAGCTCTCACATGGATGCACTGACCAGGCTTAGATACTGAGCCTTGGGGAGCAGAAATGTCAATAGACCTGCATAACAATGAACTGGCGCTGCATAGTGTTGTAAAAGGATATAAAAAGATTTCCAAAGCCTTGCAAATGCCAGTCAGTAGCCTACTGTGCAAAGACAAATCTGTCAGATTTCAGCCTTGCTCAAGCACCCCCAGATCATCACTGATCTTTCACAGTGGGTGAAACTGTGGCTTGTAGACCTCTTCAGGTCTCAGTCTAACCATTAGACAACCAGGTATTGTGCAAAGCTGAAAATTGGACTCATCAGAGAAGATGACCTAATTTCAGTGCTTTACAGTTCAATCCTTATGGTCTTTTGCAATCCTCAGCCTGGCTTTTCTTTGCTTGTCGTTGAAGGGCTTTTTTTCTAGCTTTGCATGACTTGAGCCACACCCCTAGGAGCCTGTTTTGATTCCTCCCTCCTCAGCTGCTGTTTGTCATTTTCTTTGTACAGTCACTTGATATCATTCTACGGTTGTTGAGTGGCATTCAAATGATTTGGGGCAGCGGATATCCCAGTCAATGGACAGTTGTTTTCACTTGACCTTGTTCTTATAAACTGTCGTCTTTGACATTTTAACGAAGCAATTCTATGCTCATTGTATACATCGGCCAGTAAAGCCAGAATTGAACCATTCTTTTACTAACTCTAACCTTTCTTTTTCAGCACGTATAGCATGGTCAATAGTTTTATTCCAATTACTTTTGAGTTGCTACTAGCATGGTTTCTTCTGTCCAGTTCATCCCATTGCAAGAGGATAGTGATGACCACAGCAGTGGTTTTAATACTTTTCCTCAGTAAATAAGATTTTGTTCAGGTGATCACCTTATCAGTAACTCATTCAGTAGAATGAGGTGTGCCTGTTGAACTAAAACAGACACTAGAATGGCTGCCATACATGTAGAGATGCTGATTTAAGAAAGATTTGCAGGTGTGATGTTTGTGGAAAAGTAAGATGTTAGCATTGCACACAACTTGCAAGTACTAGCCAGCTCTTCTCATAAGCAGGGAAATTTAACTTCTAACTGTGCAAAAGTTGTGTCATTAGCAATGTTACTCTATTGAGTTAGAATATTTCATTTCAAATTGTTTTTAACTTGATATATAACTATTTTGGTGTCAATGTGACGTAGGCATGAACATACAGGAGACAGTTGGTAAACTGAGGGACATTTTCCCTATCTTTGTGTAAACGGTGTAGTGAGGTAATGTGAAATTGTTCCATATCTAGTTGCGTAAAAAGACACTACAAACTTCATGTTCTAACTCAAGAAATATATGTACAAGTCTCTAGGGACACCAATTTGACAGTTGAATTTTCCTGCTTTTGGATAGAGCTGGCAAGTACATCTCGTGATCAGCAATTGCAATGAACTAATCATACTTGCTACACATGATCTTTCTTTAAAAAGTATGCAGTGACACAAAGGATACATTGAAATAATCAAATCTACTTATGGATTTTCAGATTTTGGATATATTTACACAGAGTTAAGCAAACTTGCTTAACTCTGGGTAAATATATCCAAAATCTGAAAATCCATAAGTAGATTTGATTATTTCAATCAATCGTTTTGTAATTCAGTTGCTTATTGACGTAGACTTACTTTATACATATTGACCAGCCTCTTTTCCCAAATAAAGAAAATCCCTAAATGGAGTGTAACAGTTTTACTTATAGGCTACTATGAAACATCTACCCCTGAGGGAAGGTTGATCGCTTTGGTCGCTAGGCAATGGACATAGCAACAAAGCAACAACATTAAGTGTGTGCTGTGGACAAAGAAAAGGGCAATATAGTACACAGACTACAGTTTGACTTCTGTTGCCTGGACTGCCTTTAGGAGTACTATTACAGCTGTTCACCTTTTCAATGTGACATATGGCCCCACAGTTCCCTGTTCTTATCATGTTGGCTAAATACACACGTGGAACTGGTTGAAGATCCCACGTTACATAACTCATTGAGTAGCATGAAGTAGTTGGTTTTGAATGTATGAAAATACAGTTGTTGGACAGGCAGTGGTATAAAAGAGGATTCCATTGACCTTTTAGTAGGCATGAAAATGTTATTATCTTATCTGCTGGTAGTGGTTCCAATACTCCCTACCTGCTTCCATCATAAAGTGCTGGGAGCCAACAAATAAACAGAAACTGTCCTTTTTCTTTCCCGAAATTTGTTATCAAGTGATGTCATTCAAGATAATTTGAAAATTGTTTTGGCAAAGCTATGGGAGGATAGAATGGTTCACTGACAATATTGTTGCTGCTGCTTAAATAAATGTGTGTTTCCTTTTAACAGCTGGGGAGTGGATTTTGGAACAGACCATGGAACTACTCCAAAACACACATGGTCCTCTACTCATCTCCAGAAGCTGTATCGGACAAAAATAATAATCATTAGATGGCAAACTAAACATATAATTCTAGTTTAGCAATTTCGTTTTAGGAAAGAACCTTTTCAACCTAATGCTTTGGACAAGAGCCTTAGAACAGTAAGTTTAGGGCAAGACCATTTGGGCTGTGACAGAACCTTCTGGAAAGGGTCGGATTAACAAGGTTGGCTACATATGGTGGCACACACTCTTGGCTCCAGGGGGCACAACATGACAATGTATTGTAAAGGATTGTGTAGAATTGTATAAAGACATTCCATTGTTTAAAGTAAACAGCAATAAAATAACATTTCACTGTGTGGTTAACTTTATGTTCAATTGAAAAAGTTAATATTTTCCTGACACACAAATATTTACAATTATACAAAAAAGCTTCTCAGTAAACAATTTAGACATCAATATATAATTTCAAAAAATCATGTAAAAATGCCTTTATGCAAAAAAACATAGCAATAATTATAAAATATGAAGGCATTATTACAGTGCAAATTTCCAGTTTCCTCATTCTTAACGTATTGTTAATGTGTGTGCAGATGTCTCAGTAGTGCCTTGTGTCTTCAGATTAGCATGGTGTCTTCATCAGGGACAAATAGAAACTTCCTTGGTGGAACCACAACCTGGCAATTATAAAGAAGGGTCAGTTTCTCACTTCAGTTCCAATTATTATTACATTATAATGAGAAAATAATTACTTCACTTACAATAGTTCTGGTATAACCAATGAGTGTTAAGAAAGTAATCTAATGTAACATGTATTCCATTTATTTTTCATTAGCTCATTATCACTTTGAACAATATTAGTTACGGTACATTATTGAGAGGATTTCTAAACAATCTGGTGATACAGTTTTTACAGTGTTTATAAGCTGGTCAACAAGGAGAAAGTTGTTCCATTGTTACGACTTGAATTCTCCTCATAGAACCTTTACACAGTAACCCCTTTAAACAAAACAGTCAGTCTAAAGTGTGCTGTTGTTTTCACTCTGGTACTGTGATGTCTTTCCCTTATCATAGCTGCAGCCGAACAGTCTTATTTATAACTCTAGTTAAGTGGCAGGCATTCACAGCCTCTATAGACCCTAAACTCTTGAGAGCAACAAGGACTTTCCACAGCAGCAACATAGCAAACATTTAACACACTAATGATCCCACAGAAACACAATTCTCTAATGTCTAATTCCAATCCTTTGCTCTTTGTCGGCTCCTTTCATTACTCTCTCTAAACCTCAAACAAACTTGTGTTGTGCTTTGCTGTGTTGAAACATACAACAGCCCTTAACAATGGTTTTCCTATAATTGGGTGTCGTTGCAATTAATTTGAAATTAATATGTCAACCCCAGCAGGTGACTAATAGTACATTTCCTGTTTAAATCAGATTCTGTACTTTGTGCTCTCTTTGGAAAAATGCAACCTAAGATTCCCAAGGCATAACCCTATTTATCTTAGATCATTCAGACTAGACTTTCTCCCAACCATTTTTATTGGAGTTGTCTTTAAGCATTTCCAAGATGACATAGTGTCTAAGCCTGTTGGCTCTAGAAACAAACATTTTATGGAGTCATGCTAATTAATTTCCAGTGCATGCTGTTAGGCTGGTGTTAAAGCACTGGAGCATAATGTATTAACAAACCCAGAATATAGTTGGAATGCCCAACCAGACATCAAGGCCAATATGTTTTCCTAGCAATGTGACCAGATCAGGAAAAAAAGTTGTGCCCTAGTGTCTTGCTATTTCATAATTAACATTTTAATCCTCATGAGGTGTTAACTGTTGTCTGATTGATACAAACACAAACCTTTCTGAGGGAATGGATTTTGGTGTTGCGGATGGACTCCATGAGCTGGTCATGTGAGGAACGCAACGGGGTCGGAGGTCTGCTGTAATCTTGCTCTCGGATCTCGGCCACCGGCCTCAGAGCGTTTTTCAACTCCTTGAGGAGGCTTTTGGTCTCCTTCTCTTTCAGACTTTTCTTGGCCCTTTTTCCTTTCCCCATCCTGCCCTTCCCCTCCTTCGTAGCGACCGCCTCTTGGAGCTTTATCACCTCTGCTATCTTCCTGGTTGGCTTCTTCTTCTCTGCCGAGAGCTGGCAGAGTGCGGGAGGTGGGGGTGGCGGCGGAGGAGGTGGGGGTGGTGGCGGCGGGGGTGGAACCGGCAGGGTCTGTTTCTTGGGGAGCCTGGGGGATTGCCAGGGAGACCCCCGCGGTGAACCATATGGCGAAGGACATGGCGTGGCCTTAATTAGAGCTGTGGTGCGAGGGTTAATGGCCCCTTCCGATCCCCCGGTCTGGTTCTGTCTCTGCTCTTGTAGCCGTTTCTGCCGTTGTCGGTCCATATTACGGGTCAGGATACCAGTCATGCTCATTCTGGGACCCGGCAATTGGAACTGGTAACCCAGCTTGATCAGGGTGTAGTTCTCCCTTAGTACCTTCACCATCTCCATCTCCACCTGAGGGATGAATGAAAAAAAGAGCGGGAGGGAGAGGGAGACAGAATGGGAAAAGTAGATGCTTATTTGGTAAGACTTAACAGCCCTTTTTCTGCCCTCCCGATTCTACAATGTCCAATTAACAGCCTTGCCTCATCATACCATCTTCCCATTGTTTGTCTTTCTGCTTCTCATCACACTGCTCACTCAACCAGAAAGTATTTGAATGTGCTGACATAGGTAGAATTCTCTGGCCAACAACCATGGTTTTAAAAGAAAAAATGTAAAGCTTTATTTTCAAGAAGGGCTGGTTGAGATATGGAATCTCTTTTTTAAGAGCTTCCTGATTTAGATTAAAGGCAACAGACCACAAAAAGTAAGAGACAGGGCAGCCCTTCTCTGGATGGTATTGAGCCAATTTCCACTGTCCTATGTGGGACCCCCGCGCACTGTGCGTGATCAGGATATGCTCTTAGACCACTGTGCCTCCTGTGGAACTAAAGATTTAGTTTTAACTTTTACTATTACTATTTCCTCAGTTTGTTAGTTTATAACAGCAGTAATTTTCAGACGAACTAACTGACCTGTCCTCCACACATGTGCCTCTGGTTGTGAAAACGCAGCTCGGTCAGAGTTCTGTTGCTCGGCAGTGCCTGGACCATAGCCAGAACCCCTTTCCCCGTCACATAGTTGGACTCCACATTCAGGCTGATGATGGAGGTGTTCTCCCGCAGTGTTTTTGCAAGTGCCAACGCCACAGGATCGTCTGCATGCGTGTTGGCCAGGCTTAAGACACGCACGTGTGTGTTGGAGCACAGTGACTCTGCAAACCGGATCAGAGTCTCCTGTGAGATGTCCTCGATATTGTTAAGGTTGACCTCTGTGAGCTCAGGGTCATCATTGATTACTTTTTCCAGGGCTTCGTCGACGACGATTGGGTTTCCGTCTGCATTGGGATCAATCGGAGGTGGGGGCGGGGTTTGTCTGATAGGTTCCACCCTCTGGGGCCTAAGAAGGCATGGGGATGAGATGGCTACTGGTGTTGGTGGTAAAACAATTGAATTATTTGCAGCTGCTGTTTTGGGTATCTCTTCCATCTCCTCTTCCTCCTCCTCCTCTGTTTCAGTTTCCTCTTCCTCACTCTCCTCCTCTTCTTCCTCCTCTTCTTCAAGCTCATTCTTTTCTTTCTCGTGCTCAACATCCTTCTCCTCCTCTGCATCACTGCTGCTTTCTGTCATAAAGCCTTCCTCACTCTTTACAGCACCATTGTCCTGTTTAGAAAACAGGTAATTAATTGGTCATTAATTGGTCATTAATCAAACATTGACATGTTTTCGTATACCTGTATCATGTCATATTAGACCTAAACATGAAGTTAACCCAAATAATATTTTTGCCCTTAACAATTCTTTTTACATGTTCATCATTGATTTTATTAAAATGTTTTACATATACTGTAAATTATCTTAGAAAAATAATAAATTCTGTTTTCCTGAAATTGGAAGTTGAAATTATACTACCACTATGAAGTTTTAAAGGTGCTCTGAAACAGAAATATTTTCTCTTTCAGTGACCAGCATGAAACACTGTACGGGATGATGATTTCTTATACTATGCAGTCATTATTTTGCAATTTGAACAGGGATCACAATGAGGATATCACAAGTTTGCTTTCACAGTTTTTGTCAATGAGCACGGTAACAGCTTGGTATTGGGGTGCCAGACAGGTTAGAACCTGCCAGAGAGCTTTAATAAGGCAGTCTTCTTTATTTCCTTTGACTGCATATTACAACGGACATATCTAAGTAGTTGCTTTCAGATACACCCTTAAAACAATAAACAATGAACAACCACAGCCAAGTAATCAAAACCAATATAGGGTTGTTGCTTTTTAAGAGTTGTTTTTAATTTTGCAACAAAATAATGCACAGGTTCATCTTTGATATAAATTATGCACTATAGGTTTATGCATTCTTCTATATTAAAGGTTCAGTGTGTAAGATTTAGTGGCATGTAGTGTTATGGTTTGCAAACTACAAACAGCCAGTCACTCACCGCCTACCCCTCCCTTTTCAAACAAAAAAAATCATCTACGGTAGCCGACGTAGGATAAAATATGTTGTCATCTGAGACAGCAAAGTACCAAGTCAAGCAATGATATTTCTTCATATAGAGATATTAAGAAATTATATTTACTTAATATTCAGTAATACCACGTTTTTGCAAATGTTATTTTTTCTTGTTCATCATTGTGTTAGTGTTTTATTCACTGACATTACCTAGCTTATTTTCATGCTAGTTAGTACAAAATAAAAAAATTCATTGGAGCCTTCTATCTGGGAAAAGCCACACGGATGTTTACTCGCGATTTCTGCCTGCGTCGCTCCCGTATTCGTCTGGCCTCATCATGCTTTCGAAATAACAATCCAACTAATGTTACATATTTTTTCTAACAGGGTACTAAAAGTTTAGCTGGCTAAGAGTATGAGCTGTTATGCTGTAGGCTAACGTCAGGGCTGCCGACAGGAATCTGTGGGCCCAGGACAAACTCCACATTCAGGGCCCCCCTGTCAGCTGCCCTGGCTAACGTTCTGTTTTGCAGTAAATAGTACTAATCAGCCGATTGTCTGTCGAAAATAACCAGCACATTTCTCCCAACATATCAAAGTCACAACAAAGCGAGGGAGAAGAACTATGTTACATGCAATAATCCAACTACATATTTTAGACCACTGACAAGGGAAAAGTCACTTCTCACAGTGTCTATGGCTAGCTTTCTGCCAGAGATTTCTGCCTGCGTCGCTCCCGTATTCGTCTGGCCTCCTCATGCTTTCGAAATAACAATCCAACTAACGTTACATATTTTTTCTAACAGGGTACTAAACGTTTAGCTGGCTAATATATGAGCTGTTATGCTGTAGGCTAACGTTCTGTTTTGCAGTAAATAGTACTAATCAGCTGATTGTCTTACGAAAATAACCACCACATTTCTCCCAACATAGCAAAGCCACAACAAAGCGAGGGAGAAGAACTATGTTACATGCAATAATTCAACTATATATTTTACACCAATGACAAGGGAAAAGTCACTTCTCATGGTATCTATGGCTAGCTTCTAGCCAATGCTAACTTTGTCAAACAACAGTTTGCATTTGCATTGCTAAAGTTGGAATACCTTACCTGTCCTGCAGAAAACAAGCAACTTTGGCTTGCTTTGAAAACATTTTTCCCTCGTTAGCGCCTTCAATCTGGAAAAAGCCACACTGATGTTTACCCAGAATTTCTGCCTGTGTCGCTCTTGTATTTGTCTGGCTTCATCATGCTTTCGCTTCTTCAAAGCAGATTCACCCTCGGTCGGCTCTTATGCTAAATAATAGCTGTGGTCCTACAATTGTACAAAATTCCACTTCTAATAAAGGAGAGCTTCTACTATTACCTAATACATAGAAACATACAACTTCTTCTTTTTCTGCTGCTGCTTCTTCTGCTGCTGCTTCTCTCAAGGTTGTGACAAAACGCGCTCTGTAGCGCTGTTTGTTCACTGAGGGCAACCGTAGAATCATGACGACAAAATACAATACAGCGACCTCCATAAAAGGGGGTGCCTGCGGTTATGTAGATATAAATGGCTAATTTTAAGGTAATGAAAACATAATGGTTCATTATATAAGGTCTTTACACACCACTGAAAACATAGTTATGGATCTTATATTGCATTTCTGTCAATAGATCCTTAGAAATACTACACACTGAACCTTTAAAGCAGTGCATAGTGTAGGGAAACATCATCGCATATTAATAGCTTTTTATATATATTTTTACTATCAAGAAATGTATACACTGGTCACTGCAAAAATAGTTTCATTGAGACAGCTGTCTGTCTGTCTCTCTCTCTCTCTCTCTCTCTCTCTCTCTCTCTCTCTCTCTCTCTCTCTCTCTCTCGTTTGAAACCGGGCCAATGCGTGGAACAGAGGCGGACTGGCCATCGGGAGGATCGGGAGTTTTCCCGAACGGCCGGTCCATTCCGGGCCAAACGGGCCGTCACATTTTACTTTGACGGCCGATTGGACGTATTAAAACAAGTGACAGTAGGCTGAAATGGACAGGATGTTGCATCCGCAAAACTGCGCTCTGGCCCGTCCGTCAAATCGAGAGAGAGTTCCTCTATATTCAAACGAGGAGAAACCCAGAGTGAATGATTGACAAACGCGGGGAGCAACAGATACAGCCCACACCCACACGCCCCCCCCCCACCGCCGGCCGCTCCATCCAAAGTCCCGGGCGAATTTTTCCCCAGTCCATCCCTGGCGTGGAACGTTATAGGGTGGATAAGTTTATTAATTTGTGCATGCCTTTCACATGCTTAAGACTGAAATAAATAAGGCCCCTAAACAAGCATGAACTCCGGATGGCTTCAATACAGGCCTAGATGAGCATTACCTGCAAAGAAACGTACGTCTCATGAGGTGATAGATCACTGGCAATCATTTTAGAGGATATGTGACAGAGTGCTAAACATGAATACGTCATTATCAAATAATTTTGGCAAAATGAGGCAGTCTACAGTATGCACAAAAGCTGACAACTGTTGTAACCTTATAGCCATTGTATACATTTTCTAGAACATATCACCCATATAAATCAATGTGTCACACTTGGAATACATTTGGAGTTCAATGTAAATCATCATGTCTTTACTGACAGTCTAATAGTAGGTTGGCCTCTGTTTAGTTCAGAACATTTTTCATTAAGAAAGACTATAGTTTTGTGGAATCCCTCAAGGTTAAATTTTGATCAAATAAGATTGACCTTTTATGGAATATTTCTTGGTAGATAAAGCATGCTTGTGTCACATTATTTCAAATCGATGACTCTAAAATAAAAAGATTTCAGCCTGATATGTTGAATCTACATGTACATAATATGCTGTTAGATTCCCTACAGTTGTGAATTATCAGCGTAACTGTAAGAAACATTGCCAAAGTGGTTCAATTTCTTTGCCAATACTGAGAGAAGCATTGATTTAAAAATTGCTTTGTTTATATGTCCCAAATATTTGGCAGATATATATTTACTTTTAGATTTAATGTGTATGTTGGGCCCTCAGATCCTCTGGTAATGGCTCTTTACTGTAGAGTAGACAGTGAGGCCTATAAAATGGTTTATTATGTCCTTTACCGGTGTTCCAATGTAGCAGTAAGTTATCAGAACAAAACAAGTAAATGACTATTTAAACAGAATTCCCAGAGTGCTGACAAAAACAAGCTAGCCGAATTCAGTTTCAAACCTGCTCACTGACCTGTTTGGGGCTGCTGGATTCCCCTCGCTCATCCTCCAGTATCCTCTTGGTCTCGTTCTCCCAGTACTTTAACAGAGAGTCTCTGTTGAAGGTGCCGGTCGGGGTCTTGTCCGTCTGGTCCCTCTGTCTCAGGCCAATGGGCACGTTAGCATCAGGGTCAATGTCGGACAGCTCTTTTTCCAGCTCTGCCAGCTCCTCTGGGCTAAGAGAAGCCAGTAGTTCATCCTCATCCACGTCCTCATACTTACTTAGCTCTCGACGATACCCAAAACTGTTCATCGCGGAGGATATTGGCCCCTGGGTAGAGCACCAGGTAGACAGGGCTCTGTTTTTTAGAGGTCCGATCCGGGTGGGATGTTTCCTAGATGGGTGTCTGGTTTGAGTGAAGTTTCTTTGTAGGTGAGAATCTTACGGAGTCCAGTTGCAGCCAGCTTCGTTTGATCAGGTCCTTTGCCTGAGTGAGAACAGTACTGTTGTGTTTGTGTATGTGACAGGTTTTGGTTGGGTGTTGGGGTGATGTGTGTGAGTGTGTCCTGTCCTCTCTTCTAATCTCTCCAGCTGCTGCAGAGGCCTTAAAAGAGGGATCAGAGGAGCGCAACAAAGCGTCGGACCATGATGCACTGAGCTTTTTTGGGAAGCCCTGCTCTAGAGACACAAAAAGCATGTGAGCTCAGAGAACAGAGGGACTGTCAGCAGATCACAGAAGCAGCCACATTGTGTATGGCCAAAAAAAGCCCAACCGGACTCCCAAGAGAGATGAACACAGATTGACAAATAAAAATGCAGACACACAGAGGCACAAAACAACATTAAATCAAGAAGAGACATAAATAACCAAACCATAGAGACGTATGGAGGACAAAGTCTGACAAAATAAGAAATAAATATATAAATAAATGCTCAAAATATAAATAAGCATACAAAAAATTGCACAATAAATACAGTAAATAACTAAATCTAGGCAGTAATTAAATTATACAATGAGACATTAATGTATATATCTCTTTTAATTAGCTTCTTTATTTATTCACCTTTTTAATAATTACCTTATTTATTTATTGTCCGTTATAATTTTCAACTTCATTTATTTATGACTTATTTTTTAAATGTATGTATTTATGTGTATATTAGAATATTTTTGTCTGTTTTATTCTTCCTTTGTATTTTTTTTACCCTATTTATGTCTTCAACGCTATTTATTTCTACCTGTCATATATACATTTCTGTATGCATTTCTGCCTCATTATGCAAATGGGAAGGAGCTGTGTCTTAAGGGGAAAACTTCTGCCTATTGGTTGGTTAGCAGTATACTGCATCGTTCGAAACTACATGCTACCGGCCGATGAGGTTATAGGTAGTGATGGCAGATTGACACTGAAGTTTCGAGACGTGCTTCAAACCAATAACTTGAATTCCATTTGAACCACTGCTCCGAATGTTGCTTTGGTACGGAAAAATCACCTGACATATTACGTCAGAAGCAGCAACTGTCTGCTACCGCGACACCGAAACAGAGTCAGGACTGGTCCCGTTTCGAGTCTGAATTCTAGCCCGCTCAAAGCATAAAAACTTTTAAAGTATGGTATCAAATTGCCGCCAAATGTCTTGTGGGTAAATAATATGATTTGTACATCTGTAAATCACAATCCACTCGACGGTTTTGCATTTCGTAGTTGTATGTAAAAATCTGTGAATGCGTGATTAAATACTTGCAAGAATTAAAAATTTGTATCTGTACAAACTTTCTTTGTTGCAAGTATTCAAAAATATTTACACATACACAACTACATAATTACACCCACAAACCAGTGTATACGGATACAAATCACTGTCTACGGATGCAAATCGCTGTCCACGGATACAAATCACTGTCTACGGATACGAATCTGTTTCTACAGGTTTGCGAATCTACTTTGGTGTAAAATTCCTGCCAAGTATCAGCTGACTCCAAGTGACCAATG
>JACXGM010014054.1:0-22443 GCA_016801145.1 Umbra pygmaea | reverse complement strand
AGTTCTTTGGTTTGGTACCCACAGTCTCCTCACTTACCAACTTGTATATATATTACCGTGGCATAAAAATAAAAAGCCCTTATACGGTACTCTGTGTTTGTGTCCTTGCTCGCACTCACAACCTCATACTCCTGTCTCTGACCGTTTGGGCAGCGAGGTGTAGCATCCCACTCCCCTCCTGGGGAGCAGTGAGTAACAGTCACCTTTTTCAGCCCTTCTGAGTTTGCAGGTATGGTTCTGTGTGTGTGTGTGTGTGTGTGTGTGTTTGTGTGTGTTTGGCGGGGGGGTTATTTAATAACGTTTCCTATATCCTATTTTTTTCATGCATAATATAGCTATAGTATGCAGCCCTTCACTTGGTTTCAAAAGCTCAATGTGGCCCTCAAGCTAAAATAATTGCCCACCCCTGGTCTAATGGGTACTTCCACCAGGTTAACACACCATGTCACAATGCTCACATAATCGCAAACTGGTTTCCTGACCATGAAAATGAGTTTAATGTACTCAGATGGCCTCCACAGTCACAGATCTCAAGCCAGTCGACCACTTTTGGGACGTGGTGAAACTTGCGATTTGCATCAGGGATGTGTAGCCGACCAATCTGCAGCAACTGTGAAATGCAATAATGTCAATATGGAAAAATCGCAGAGGAATGTTTTCAGCACCCTATTGAAACTATGCCACAAAGAATGAATGCAGTTCTGCAGGCAAAAGGGGGTCCAATTCGATACTAGCAAGGTGTAGCTGATGAAATGGCCTGTGAGTGTATATGTTAGGTAGCAAAAGCAAATTGGGCTTCCAGATTGTTGGGTTTTCTTTGTGAATAAAATTTTGTTTTATGCAAATGATTGTTTCACAAAGTTGTATCAATTGATTCATCTGTACAGAGAATTAGGGTAACCTCATGCAGTCACACTTGCACTGAATCAACCTTGCTCTCCCTAAATGTGAGCTACTGTACCTGATGAGAAAGACAGTCAAATAATTACTTCAAATTTAGGTTAAGAGACCAATTTAGGAATAGAGACTTAGGTTTAGGAATAGAGACCAATTATAGAATTTATAGAAGGAAAGGAAAGGTAGGATTTTGATTGTTTAAACCTACACTGTATAACGTTCCCGAATTTTACTTAGATTTTAAAAAATATATATGTATATATATACATACATATTTTTACTGAACACAGGAATAATACAGTTACAATTAACCAATTTCCGAAAATACACATTATTAATTTATCCACAATATGCACTTGTTGCTACTGTAGTTAGATATTGTGAAACGTTGATTTTGCTATTCTACTTTCTGTGTTTTGTATTCTTTAAGTGGATGTTTTCAACCGCTGGATCCAATATGCTAGTTCCTAATGTTTACTAGTCGTAAAACACATAGATTTTGTATTTTTCTTGTACTTTTCGAGTATGTTTCATAGTGCAGGTTTAACAACCCTAACCTTCACCTTAATAATCAAATTGAATTCCCAAATCTAACCCTTACCAAAACTGCTAACATTAAACACAATCCAACATGTAACCCATAAGGCATTTACAACATTCAGACTGCAACCATCTTTCCGAATTTTAATTTCAGGAAAATCTGATGATTTTCAGTCCTGAAAAGGTAGGGAAATACGTACACACATACGTACAAACTCTTACACACAAACATGGTATTACCAAAATGAGGACTGACCTTATATATCATAAAAATAAATGTTGCCTAATTCAAACACTAAACCTGATTGTAGTTTGAGCATAAACTCAGAAATAGCATTTTTACTTGGGGGGTCCAAAATTTGGTCTGAATTGTCAGGTTTTACTGTCTTGGTGAGGACGTCTGGTCCCCACATGTATAGAAACACTCAGGACTCACTCACACATCGACTCACACAACTGAGAAGTGAAAAGTACATTCTTTGACTATGGTCAGGCCCTTTACTTGAACAATGGACAATGGGGGGGCTGGACAGAGGTTGGTTTTGCCCTTTTCACACAGAACACTTTGAGAAGTTTACCGGGCACCCTGTGCACACTTGTTAGCAGTGGGCGTGAATTTTATTTTAATTAAAGCATGTCCTAAGCACATAGTCTGGTATTTGTATTGTAGTCATACTTTCACATGGGTGCTGTATTGTGTTCACCTCAAATCAAGGTCACCCTTTGCAAAATTCAGATTTTTCATCTTTATTTGTTAGTGAGTGATAAGATGCCTGCAGTAATCTAACTGCTAGGGATGGATGCTTTTTAATGTTGCTGGCTTTCACAAAATTGTCTGAAAAGGAAAAGCCTATGCTTGTGACCTAGGTTTCCAATCCACAATTACCTTGACAATTCACTGTCGCGCGACTCCTTGTGTGCAGGTCAGGCACCTGCGAATTCAAACATGGTTGAATAGTTAGCAAATGTGTGATTACTTCCAGATATTATCTCGGAGCTGATGCCTCAATGGTTTCAGACTTGTAGTCAGAAGGTTGCTGGTTGGACAAGTTGCTCCAGGGGTATGTCCCTTACTGTAAGTCGCTCTAGATAAGAGTCGCTCTAGATAAGAGTCGCTCTAGATAAGAGTCGCTCTAGATAAGAGTCGCTCTAGATAAGAGTCGCTCTAGATAAGAGTCGCTCTAGATAAGAGCATCTGCTAAAAGACAACCAGTTTAAAATGCACTGACTTAGGTTTTTGTTGTAGAACGAACAGTGTGATTTAACTCTCGGAGGAAACATTTGAACGGTCTTTGACCATCCCACCGTCAGGGTTTGCTGTCATGAACAGGTTTGAAAGAAAAATAATACATGACGAATTGGGAGGGGAGAAACGTTTTGGAAGAATTTTACAGATACTGCTCCTTGCAATGAGTAGCCTGTCCTAGATAATTGCATCTTTATTGAGTCAATTCATGTAATTTATGGCAATACGTATTTGTACATATCGTACAGCACTGATTGTTTTTACATGTAAAACTTTAGTTTTAAATAATTTTAAAATAGAGAATGTTTGGTGATAGTGAAGTGTGACAGGCTGTTTGTAGCTGTTAACCACAATGTAGCTTACATCATTATGCTACAATATCCTAGAGCTGTACCTGCGGCAGTACATGTTACTGGTATGTTAAGTCGTTTTTGTAAACTAGAGCATGTTACTGCAGGCCCCCTCATGCCCTACCTAGTGCAAGGAAATCAATGGCTACAGCTGCCAAGAATATGACTTGGTTTTCCCCATTGTTAATTATTAGGTGTACAAGTAATTATATTTACTCCAGGTCTCCTCTGTTCCAGGTGTACTGCAGGATTTTGTTTAAATGGTGAACAACAATGCTGCTGTCCTTATCAAACAGTAAATACATACTTTAAAGTGGAAAACTGAAGCCTGTCTTATAAGTATTCAAAGCGGTTTAGCAAAGGGGCTACGCAGGGTTGCAAATGGAAAAATAAGCAGTTTTGTTCATGGGTGACCTGACATAATTGTGTTTGATGTGCCAGATAGTTCTGAGCAAAGAATGAATACTTTCTTCTGTTATCTGTGGGAGTCAGATTGGGAGAAAAAAGTTGCGACTGCTCTTGGATTAGACCAATGTTTCTGCAAAACATACTTTTAAAATGTTTTGACACCCTCAATGAATAAACCATTCAAATTCTATGCTATCTAACCTTTGGAATTCTATGCTTTTTAGTTGGTTAGTTAAAAAGACTGTTTATAATAACACTAAGCATGGTTAGTGCAAATGTCAGAAGACTCAGAAGTCCTTACTGAGCCGAACCCATACATTGTTGACAAAACAGCTTTCAAGGAATTGCACCTGAGGGTTAAATTATGGTGATGGATCATTTATGGTTAATGGCTGTTTCGCTATTAGTGTTCCATGTTAAGATTGATGGCATAATATGTAAATTCCATTACGTTCCAGGATGTTTCAGCATAAACCCTGGTTGTGTTTAAAAGTCAGATAGAACAGGGTAATGCTGGTAACCAACTCAAAAGGAGAACATTTTCTGAAAATGAGGAAGTCTCTTCAAATAATACAAAAGGGAACACATAATAACAAAAGCACTTTTTATGTTTGCCTCACACCACAAAGGGGAAACAGGAGACCACATATCAGATATAAAAAAAAACTGAATTCACTGTTCTTCAGGTATTGGACAGTGAAAGTTGTTTGGCCAGCACTATGTATTTTAGTTGGACATTGACTATATGGTTAAAGTAAATTTAAATGTTAAACCAATCAGATTAACCATTTAGAAATTGCAGCATATTTTGTACACAGTCCACCTGTCTTGACTGAGGCTGTGGAAGGTGCAAATCAGGACTTATTACACTGATTGTTTGTTTTTATGTGTGTGGTTCTCCCGGACAATTACATAATGTCTTGTTGTCTGTTCTTGTCTGTTCTTGCCTTTGGCAAGACACCTAATATAATCTCACATATTTATTATTATTAAGTGTTATTGCCTTTGACAAGACACTTAATATAATCTCACATATTATTAAGTGTTCTTGCATTTGGCAAGACATTTAATATAATCTCACATAAATATTATTATTAGGGGTACTCCGGTATGGAGAAACCCTACCCCTATTGTAATTGATGGTATTATTATTATGTTTTCCCCCTACTCGGTTGAATAACTCAAAAGGTTTGTGGTAAAAAGTTGTATATTTGCACGTTGAAAGAAGAAATGCATAACTATGACCGAGATGTTGAACATGAATCATCCATAGGTGGCACTACAGTAAGCATCCCAAAATGTGTAGATGAAAAAGCTTCCATTCGTACCCTGTTTGGTGTAGAGACATGCCCTTTGCTGTACCTGTGTCATTCCTCATGAGAAACAAATTTGCCTCAAGAGCCCATACAGTCCGCCATCTTGGATTTTTCTGTACAGTGAAAATTTGACAAAACCTTTGACAAACTTTGACAAAAACTTAAAATCAACCGTAAGTTCAATCGACCTGCCGTTTGACATAGCAGTGTCCCATTTACAGTCATATGCAAAAGTTTAGGCACCCCTGACACTTTCCATGATTTTCATTAATAAATAATTGGGTGTGTAGATCAGAAATTTCATTTTGATCTATCAAATAACGAAAGGACACATTAATATTTCAGTTGTGATATTAGGTTTATTGGATGAACAGAAAATGTCCCCTAGTCTCATTGTACAGTTTGGGTATCTCTATCTCTGTGAAGAACTTTCTTCCTGGGATGTAATACTTTCTGTCAAATGCATGACAGAGACTTTTGAACCCCTTCTCCACAGTGAAAATTGAAAACTGATCCAAGCAGATAAACTCAGCTACTGCTCTGTTCAGTCTTTTGTTATCTTGTGAGTTTTTATCATATTTTCATTGTGTCTCAAATGCATCTTGGATTGATCGTTGACCAACTGAAGCTGAATGGATTTTCTTTGTTTGTTTATGTGACTCTGATTGCTGTGAATTAGAAAAAAGGGAATGATGGCAATTATAATACACATTGGCATGTGGAAATTGTGTTAGACTTGAATCAGTTTGTCTACTTGTTTGTATTTTGTTTTGTCTCAGTCAACTGATGAGTCCCAGGGGTCTACGCTAACTTTTTCCCAAGGAGTACATGTACTCCTAAATAAAAAACTGTCGGAGCACACAAAGAAATTTAGGAGTGCATTGAAAAATGTTCAAGTAACAAAGAATTTACACTATTTCTTTTTCCCAGTGTTTCTCCCACCTTTCTCTCACTTTGATTGCACTGCATCATCACAGAAAACTACTGCAGTTGGCGCATGACTACTTGCGGAATGTGGGAGTTGTAGTTTTTTAACAATTAAAAGCGGGGGGAAAAATGCATTATGGTAGGTTGTAATCTTTACTTGCACACTGTGCTCGTAAATCATTTTTCCTTGTCTCACATGTCTATTTTTAGGAGCAAATTCTTGTGAAATAGGGGCACTGTAGAGCCCTGCATCCACACTATTGCCATCACAATTTAGAATAACACACTATAATATATTTTTTAATATTAAACTTGTTTTTTAATGTTGTTCATCTTAAATGTTGGAATAAGAGTAATAATATTGTTTTTTTGTATTTAAATAACATGTTCTGATTGAGAGAACTCAAGAGGGAGGTACACCAATCTATTTAATTTTATGATCCATGCTGTGAGGTCCTGTACATTTGGATTCCATTCTCCTAAATTCAAACATGGTACTTTTATAGTTCAGACCTCAAGTGAAATCGTCCTAATTTTCATTTGATAGTTACAGTCGAAAGAGGTCATGTTTAAATAATGATTCAAAAGTTGTGCATTTTGTTGCAAATAGGGAAAACATTATTGTTATTCAATAGGCCAAATATTGCCTGATTTCCTATGATCACGGAATGGGAATCTGCATGCACTATACGGATAAGACAGTGGGTACTACTAGAATGATTAAGCTTTTAAATGAAAGTCGACCTCCCTGCATTAATTGCGTGGCGCTTTTGGCAAAACGCTCCCCACCCAGTTGTAGAAAGAACTGTATGTAAAAGCTGCGTTCGAACTTGGTATTAAGTAAAACATATTTTGTGTGCAAATTAAATTGTGATGGCTGTAGCGTAGCCAGTAAACTTAGTTTACTTTTCATATACAGTGCCTTGCTAAAGTATTCGGCCCCCTTGAATTTTTCAACCTTTTGCCACATTTCAGGTTTCAAACATAAAGATATGAAACTGTAATTTTTTTGTGAAGAATGAACAACAAGTGGGACACAATCATGAAGTGGAACGAAATTTATTGGATATGTCAAACTTTTCTAACAAATAAAATACTGAAAAATTGGGCGAGCAAAATTATTCAGCCCTCTTAAGTTAATACTTTTTAGCGCCACCTTTTGCTGCGATTACAGCTGTAAATCGCTTGGGGTATGTCTCTATCAGTTTTGCACATCGAGAGACTGAATTTTTGCCCATTCCTCCTTGCAAAACAGCTCGAGCTCAGTGAGGTTGGATGGAGAGCATTTGTGAACAGCAGTTTTCAGTTCTTTCCACAGATTCTTGATTGGATTCAGGTCTGGACTTTGACTTGGCCATTCTAACACCTGGATATGTTTATTTTTTAACCATTCCATTGTAGATTTTGCTTTATGTTTTGGATCATTGTTTAGTTGGAAGACAAATCTTCATCCCAGTCTCAGGTCTTTTGCAGACTCCATCAGGTTTTCTTCCAGAATGGTCTGGTATTTGGCTCCATCCATCTTCCCATCAATTTTAGCCATCTTCCCTGTCCCTGCTGAAGAAAAGCAGGCCCAAACCATGATGCTGCCACCACCATGTTTGACAGTTGGGATGGTGTGTTCAGGGTGATGAGCTGTGTTGCTTTTACGCCAAACATAACGTTTTGCATTGTTGCCAAAAAGTTAGATTTTGGTTTCATCTGACCAAAGCACCTCTTCCACCTGTGTGGTGTGTCTCCCAGGTGTCTTGTGGCAATCTTTAAACGCCACTTTTTATGGATATCTTTCAGAAATGGCTTTCTTCTTGTCACTCTTCCATAAAGGCCAGATTTGTGCAGTATACGACTGATTGTTTTCCTATAGACAGACTCGCCCACCTCAGTTGCAGATCTCTGCAGTTCATCCAGAGTGATCACGGGCCTCTTGGCTGCATCTCTGATCAGTCTTCTCCTTGTAAAAGCTGAAAGTTTAGAGGGATCGCCGGGTCTTGGTAGATTTGCAGTGGTCTGATACTCCTTCCATTTCAATATTATCGCTTGCACAGTGCTCCTTGGGATGTTTAAAGCTTGGGAAATCTTTCTGTATCCAAATCCGGCTTTAAACTTCTCCACAACAGTATCTCAGACCTGGCTGGTGTGTTCCTTGTTCTTCATGATGCTCTCTGTGCCTTCAATGGACCTCTGAGACTATCACAGAGCAGGTGCATTTATACAGAGACTTGATTACACACAGGTGGATTCTATTTATCATCATTAGTCATTTAGGTCAACATTGGATCACTCAGAGATCCTCACTGAACTTCTGGAGAGAGTTTGCTGCACTGAAAGTAAAGGGGCTGAATAATTTTGCCCGCCAAATTTGTCAGTTTTTTTTTGGTTAAAAAAGTTTGAAATATCCAATAAATTTTGTTCCACTTGATGATTGTGTCCCACTTGTTGTTGATTCTTCACAAAAAATGTCAGTTTTCTGTCCTTATGTTTGAAGCCTGAAATGTGGCAAAAGGTCGAAATGTTCAAGTGGGCCGAATAGTTTCGCAAGGCACTGTACCTGTTGTGTTTTGAAGTCCCTGAAAAGATCAGGGTGGTTGTCAGACAGATGCGTCAAGAGGTTTGATGTTTTTCCCCGCTTCGCCTGACAAACCTTGAAACATTTATTAAAATTTGGAGTTGCAACATTTTTGGGTTCACCTTTATCGTTTGGTTTATAGGCGAAGTAATTCCAAATGACGCTATGAGTACCCTGCTTTTCCACAAGTGCTGGGCAGTTTTGTTGCTCCGCTGCCATTTTCAACCTCTAAGCAGGCAATTTTCTCTCAAAACATTTGTACACAGACACACATGCTGCTCACAGGGCAATAGGCCCACCCAATTCCGAAACGTCACAGTATGTATTTTCCAATGGATGCCAAGTTGCCAGCCATTTCCGTCTTTTGGCTCCAATAAAAATAAAGCTGGAATTTGTCATGTTTTTTTGGGAAGTATCGAAATATGCCAAATGCTAGTATAGTAACAATTTCAAATTCTGGTACCGCAGTACTTTCTCAGTACCGGTTTACTGCACATCTTTAATCTCCTTTCTCCTTGTTGTCACTGATATACAAATGCATTTTAGTCAATTGGGTGCATCCAACTTCATTACAACAGTTTAGCTAAGGCTCTGTCCTGTTTCAGCATGACTGTTGCCTGTGCTCAAAGCAGTGTGAAGTTATTGGTTGACAAGTGTGGTGCGGAGGAATTTGAGTGGACTGTAGGGAGCCCTGACACCTACCCTATTGAACACCTTTGGAATGAATTGGGGAGGTGATTTCGAGCCAAGCCTTCTCGTCAAACAGGCTTATATGGGTGTGATAGTCAGGTGTTCACAATCACATACGTCTGACTATGCAAGATTGGGGACAAAATGGCAAATCAGCAGTAACAAATGCATTGAAAATTGTTATTTGTTCATAAGGCTGTACCAAATGACTTTTGGACTGTTGATCCCTATGGACACTATAAACTGTGGGTATAAAAATCAAGGAAAATTCATTGCATCATTTATGGTCACTATAGGCTGTTGGACTTCTCAACATTGGCAACGGAACGGCATCATGATTGTCCCCCTGGTGAACTATAGACTGTTATATAAGTCACCTTGGCCAATCGTATGGCATTTAGATCATTCAATAGTACAATCTTTAACGACTGCAAAGATATTGAATGGACCACACATTAAAGTTGAAGTGACAGCATTTTAACAATTTGAAATTGTATTACAACATGTTAAAATATTACATTCAAACATAACATGGTGCCCTTGATAACATTACTTGATTTGATATTGTGTCTGAATGTTGTCAGTGAGTGTCTTTCCTTACAGTGTTAGTAACTGAAGGATATTTTTTAACATGGTGGACAAAATGATGTATCAATTAACATATAAGCATGCAAAATGGTTATTTGTGTATAACCCTTTGCCAAAGTGAAATATGGGCTTCATTTGAAAATTGGAAATGTAATTCATCATGTTGGCCATGTTTGGAGTACCCCAACATTATTGCTCTGCAATTTTAATAATAATAATTATTGCATAATTTGGCCCTGCTACTCCTCCCAGAGTTTTCACATTACATACACACGTAAGGTACTGAAACTTGCGGCTCGTTCCCCATTGCGTTGCTGTTATTTTGTGGATGGTTTCGTTTTAACTATTTATGAATTATTATCATTTTCGTGGCTAAGGTTTTGCCATAGGAATGAATGGGCGATAAATGGCCAGAATGGAATCTGCTGAATAACTATAGAAGTCCCCGGTAAAAAATTCTAAAATGCCCCCCCCCAAACTATAGCCACCAAGTACCTACCACAAAAACGCTCACGCTGATTGCTCCATAGGGGGCGCTACAGTACACAATTCATTAAACGGTTTATGAATGAGTTTATTTACGTTTTTGTGGTGAAATCTGTCCCATAGGAATGAATGGATGCAATGTTCAGAGTTAGAGTGTAAGGAGCTACCAACTGAAAAATCTTGAAACAATTTCTAAACTGCTGCCATTTTTCAGTCCAAATACACATGTATGTTATATCAAAACAATCAGCTATTCCTGCTGTCACTACACGTCAATATCTAAGCCAAAACCTTAATAGTTTTTACACCATGACCGTTTGTTTCAAACTCACGTTCTCCATAGAGATTCATTATTAGAGGTCAGGCCAAGATCCAAATGCATACATCAGAGGCAGGTATAAAAGGTAACAGTATTTTATTAATCCAAAATCGGCAGGCTGACGCAGTTGATGGACAGCCGAGGTTCGGTACACAGTGGATTCTTGATAAGGCACAGACAGACTGCAGGCTGAATCAGGTATTTGGCAGGCAGGGTTCGGTACACGGGCAATCTAGATACAGATACTGGTAGGGCTGCAGCTGTCGATTCTTTTTGTAATCAATTAATCTAGCACTTAATCGATCGATTAATCTGAAAAAATTTGTTTGTGTGTTTTTAAACAATCAAAAAAAATAATGCATAATGAAAATTATGTGGCTGTAAATCTATCAATTATCACGCCGTGCGTGAGGAAGAGTGACGCCCCAGTCAGACCAGTTGCTTCATTGCAGTTTGGTATGGGAGAAATAAATACATTCATTTTCAATAGAACGCTCCATTTGGCTTGCATCACTTTTTTAGGTGAAGCATCCGTTCGAACAATCTAACGGATGCTTCAAATTGCATGCGTTGGAGACACCTACACATTGTGTAGCTTTGAAAAGGGGAATGTTTTGTTGCAAATATGCATTTTGTTAAATAGAAAAAGAACAGCATTTTGTTTTTCACTTAGGCTAGTTGAAGTATATTAGCACACTTAGTAGCATTATATTTTTTGTAAATTTTAAAAGTTCTATACTCAATTACTTTGGTATCCAATTATGATGTCTTCCCCAAAAGTTTGAGTGGATTTGGAGAAGCAGGCAGGGGAGTTTCATTTTTTGTTGCATTTGGCAGACGTGACATACATACAAGGTCTCGCAAAGTCTGCAATACAATATTTGTTCCTCCATCACGTCCCGGTGTATACAGTGAATGCATGCTGAAATTATTGTTGCTTGGCTACATAAAAGTTTAGGCATATGTGATGCATTGCCGCAATTGGTCTGACTGGTGCGTGAGAGAGACAAGGGTGCATGCGTGTGTGTGTGTGAAGGGGTCCTTTTTTTTAGGCTATACTCTCTTGCAATTAAACGTCAAAGCTAAACATCATATCTAGTCAAACCGCATCACGACATCGCTACACATACAGTATGATTAAAATCAGTGAACATCAATGTATAGGCTTAGGCTACATTACCTTGTTTCAGCGACGCTTGGTGTGGATGTTTTCGGTACAGATGCTGAATCATTGAAGTCGTACTGTTGTGGTATGCCAGGTCTAATTTGCAGTAAACACATTGCACCTTGTTCTCTTCCTTTTTAAGTTTGTAATGATCCCAAATTTTAGACATTCTCTGCCGTTTATGGACATCTTTACTCTCCGCTTTCGCGCCAACTAATTCAAAATGTAGCTATCACACGCTATGGTGTGCTTCCTGAACATTGAACAACGGTCCGTGTGAAACAATCAGATCCCTGCGCGTAACTTATAGTGCGCATCATAGGAATTTAACGAGGCTTTGAGGCAGAGTATTTGCCTCAAGGAATTTTTGTAATCGAGTAAATCGAATAACTCGATGAATCGTTTCAGCCCTAGATACTGGGAACACTGAGAAAACAATAAACTGGCAGGGACAACTCTGGGAACACACAAGATAGAGAGAGCAGGTTAAATACACAAGGAAACAATTCAGAACATAGGGAACACTTGGAGTGGGGGTTAAGGGACAGGTACCACAGGTGAATAGAATTAGGTTGTGACATTCATAAATATCTACTGTAGCTAACTTAAATTTTGTACACATTTTCTAACCTGTGACTATGCCTACACTTTTAAGGCTTTATAGACATAATATACACTCACCTAAAGGATTATTAGGAACAGCCGGTCAATTTCACATTAATGCAATTATCTACTCAACCAATCACATGGCAGTAGCTTCAATGCATGTAGGGGTGTGGTCCTGGTCAATACAATCTCCTGAACTCCAAACTGAATGTCAGAATGGGAATAAAAGGTGATTTAAGCAATGTCGAGCGTGACATGTTTGTTGGTGCCAGGCAGGCCGGTCTGATTATTTCACAATCTGCTCAGTTACTGGGATTTTCACGCACAACCATTTCTAGGGTTTACAAAGAATGGTGTGAAAAGGGAAAAACATCCAGTATGCGGCAGTCCTGTGGGCGAAAATGCCTTGTTGATGCTAGAGGTCAGAGGAGAATGTGCCGACTGCTTCAAGCTGATAGAAGAGCAACTTTGACTGAAATTACCACTCGTTACAACCGAGGTATGCAGCAAAGCATTTGTGAAGCCACAACATGCACAACCTTAAGGCGGATGGGCTACAACAGCAGAAGACCCCACCGGGTACCACTCATCTCCAGTACAAATAGGAAAAATAGGCTACAATTTGCAAGAGCACACCAAAATTGCACAGTTGAAGACTGGAAAAATGTTGCCTGGTCTGATGAGTCTCGATTTCTGTTGAGACATTCAGATGGTAGAGTCAGAATTTGGCGTGAACAGAATGAGAACATGGATCCATCATGCCTTGTTACCACTGTGCAGGCTGGTGGTGGTTGTGTAATGGTTTGGGGGATGTTTTCTTGGCACACTTTAGGCCCCTTAGTGCCATTTTGGCATCATTTAAATGCCACAAACCACCTGAGCATTGTTTCTGACCATGTCCATCCCTTTATGGCCACCATGTACCCATCCTCTGATGGGTAGTTCCAGCAGGATAATGCACCATGTCACAAAGCTCGAATCATTTCAATCTGGTTTCTTGAACGTGACAATGAGTTCACTGTACTAAAATGGCCCCCACAGTCACCAGATCTCAACCCAATAGAGCATCTTTGGGATGTGGTGGAACAGGAGCTTCGTGCCCTGGATGTGCATCCCACAAATCTCCATCAACTGCAAGATGCTATCCTATCAATATGGGCCAACATTTCTAAAGAATGTTTTCAGCACCTTGTTGAATCAATGCCACATAGAATTAAGGCAGTTCTGAAGGTGAAAGGGGGTCAAACACAGTATTAGTATGGTGTTCCTAATAATCCTTTAGATGAGTGTATATATATATATATATATATATATATATATATATATATATAAATATAAATGTTGGCTTGGTTCTTAGGAGTCTTACAGTGTAAGTATCTTTGCTGTGAGATTCATAGTATTTATACTAGAGTCATGGGAAGATGGCAACCACTTTTCCACTGAACTCAAATACACCAGGTTGCCATGGTTTGTGACCCACTGCGTGCAGGTGCAGCCACAGAGTAACTGTCATTTTCCGTATTTAGAGTGAGAGCAGCTGCTACCTGATGAAACTTGACACATTTTCTACACTGCTACCATTTCTACAGTTTTAAGTCCACCTGCACATATCTTATATCAAAATGTACATCTCTTATCGCTGTCACTAAACATGTCATTCTCTAAGCCATATTATTAATAGTTTTTACAAATCATTGTTACATTTTGACTGAGCCTACAGTTAATCTGCCCAGTCCACCCAGTGACTCCACCCACTCTGCCCATCCGAACCACCCCACACATTTACTCCGCCCACTCCATCTAGTTACTCCACACACTCAACACACCTGCCAGTTCTTTCATCAACTTCACTCAGTTACTCCACCCACTCCAACTACACCACACATTTACTCCACCCACTCCACCCACTTACTCCGCCCACTCTAACCACTCCACCCAGTGACTCCGCCCACTCTAAACACTCCATCCAGTTACTCTGCCCACTTTGCCCAGTTACTCTGCCCACTCCAAACACTCCACTAAGTTATTCCACCCACTTCAACCAGTTACTCTCCCCACTCCAAACACTCCACCAAGTTATTCCGCCCACTCCAAACAGTTACTCCACCCACTCCAACCACAACACACAGTTACTCTGCACACTCCAGCCAGTTTCTCCGCCAACTCCAACCACTCCAGCCAGTTACTTCGCCCACTCCACGCAGTTACTCTGCACACTCCAGCCAATTACTCCGCCCACTCCAACCACTCCAGCCAGTTACTTTGCCCACTCCACACAGTTGCTCTGCCCACTCCAACCAGTTACTCTGCCCACTCCAATCACTCCAGCCAGGTACTCTGCTCACTCCACTCAATTACTCCACCCACTCCAACCACACCAAACATTTCTGCCCACTCCACCCAGTTACTCTGCCCAGTCCAACCACTCCACTCAGTTACTACATTTTTTGCATCAGAACTGCATACCCTAGAGCTATCATTTAGTCTTTATTCTAGGCTTTGCATTTTGAATATGTTGTTGGTAACATTAACACCAATATCAAGCTACTGTAGCTTAAGGCAGATGAATTTGAAAAAAATTTTAAGGGTTACAACAAAGCCAACGTACCAATTTTGTCTTAATATAAACTTGAAGGCTCAGTTCTGAATCTTTGTGTATAAAAGGATGAGCGAAGATGGGACAGTACTTGGGAGAAATACTTGTATTCATATTTTGTCATGAATGTTCCAGCTACAAGCCCTTCTCAGACTGCATATCAGTCAATGAATGGCAAAGTAACAAGCCACACACTGGTGGAGTTTTCCACATTGGCAGATACAGCAAACTATAGCAGAGGAAGCCAAAGGGGAAAACAGGAAATATGATAAAAATTCATAACACTCATATTCATCCAGGACTAGATGTCATTGGTGTCCAAACTTATCTGCACCGAAATCAATTTCTTAAATTAAGAAGGAAGAAAGAAATGGTGTACTCAGCAATTGCAAATTTCCTTATACACTGTGTGCACAATTATTAGGCAAGTTGTATTCTTGAGGATCAATTTTATTATTGAACAACAACAGTGCTCTCGGTCAATCCAAAATGTAAATACACCTAAGCCTGAATAGTTAAGAAAGTAAAAGTAAGGTCTTGACTTTGTTTGGAGAATATCTATGTGTGCACAATTGTTGGTGTGGACTATTAGTGTGCAAAATAAGTATGCAACTAATTGAAAAATGAAGTTTCCCATCTCAATTGTTTATTTTCATCTGTTAAAGTGAAAATAATAAACAAACAAATCAAAATTTACAAATAAACATTTCTGACATTTTAATACTTATCAGTGACCAATAGAACCACCCTTCTTTTCAATAACAGTCATAAGCCTTCCATTCATGGAGTCTGTCAGTTTCTTATCTGTTGACCGTCAACTTTTCTAAAAACTGGCAGTAGGATTGGGAGTTGAGTTTGAATCCGTCTTCAACCCAAAAAGGTCCAACTAGCTCATCTTTAACATGGTTTCCGCTATGTACTAGGGCTGCAGCTATCGATTATTTTAGTAATTGAGTTTTCTACCAATTATTCCATCGATTAATCGAATAAGAAGTATCTTCGTTTTATTGAAGACCAATAATAGTTTTGTTTAATTTTCAGAAAAAACTAAATTTTTATTGCCCTCATTGCTTACAATATCATCTCTCAAAAAGCTAAACATATTAAGTGCCATAATACATTGTTTTTAAAGAAAACATTTTCTGAATTGCAATAAAAACCTCAAACTAAGGCATACATTAAACATACATAAACATTACCTTAAGTTGTGCAACTTAACTTTCAGAACTACAGGTTTCAACCTGAGACTGATCTGTATATAAGCCTATATGTAAATATTAGTTATACTCAAACTATTTTCATTTATATATTTGATTACAATCATTGTAATACAAAATCACACAGCTCTGTTACACTTATGCTAGTAGATTGTTGATCACTGCTGTTTCTCCATAAGGAGAGAGAGTGAGAAAAATTAGTGCGCAACAAATCAGCTGTTTTTCAGAAGGGATAGTAAACTATTCGGCTCTTTAGATCAAATTGTGGTCACCACTACATATTTTCTTGTCTATGTTTTTGGTAGTTGTTGTGTTTGGTGTAGTTTCATATCCATACAATGGAATGAATGAAGTTAGACTCAATGTTTTCTGTTGAGATGCTGAAGCATTGACGTCACTCTATTATTGTGGTAAGCTAGTTTGATTTTGCAGTAGACACACTGCTACAGAGTACTCATTAGCAGTATGAGTACAGAGTACTCATTTTAATTACATTTGAACTGATTCCAAATTTTGGACACTTCCTGTTGTTTTCTCCAGCCTGTCTCTTCTCTTAGCCCCTCACTATTTACACTCTCTTTCTTCATTTTGTAACCTGTGCCGCCAGTCTTCATCGCATGTGTTTCCAGCAGCATCGTCAGCCCGGTGTGCGACAGTAATAATCCTCTGTGCTGAAACACTGTTTGCGATACAACATTTGTAACATTGATTAAATGAAGCTTCAAGGCAAATCATTTTGCATCAAGATTTTTAGTAATTGAAATATTTGAGCTAATCTAGGAATTGTTTCAGCCCTACTATGTACATTTAGCAGCAGCGGCCCGCCGCTACGCCTATCACGATAACATATTTTGCTGGACGATAAATTGCCCAGAAATTATTGTGATACACGATAATATTGTCGTTCTGAGACCATTTTCATCTAATATAATGATAATGGCATTACAATGCAGGTACACCTTTTCAAAGATGAATTACCTTTTATTTCGAAAGAATATTTTACACTGGAACTGGAAAACATTTTAAATATCCACAATAAATGAACAAAACAACCAAAAACAATAAATAAAATGGACTCTCAGTCTCTGTTAACAAAAAAAGCAACTGGAATAAAAACCAAACACAATATAAAACAATAAATGAAAAGGAAATTAAAAACCACATACAACAATAAACTATCTTTGGTAGAGAGAGAAATGAGGAAAACAAACAAGCATGCAAATGGAAATTATTGTGGCCGGAAAGATTATAAAGCTCATCTTTATTTATCATGCGATTAATTGATTTATTGCATATTGCGACAGGCCTACACGCCGCTACAAAATTCTTGCCGCCGCTGCTTCAGAATTTTATGAAATGTCATTAAGTCGCAATTACACAACTCTGCAAAGGCTTTTATTTTGACAGTGAAGACACGTCGGTGCAATGCTCTAACATCTTTCTGTGACACCAGAGCCCTAGCTTATGTTGTGCATTTTAATGCATTTACTCATCAAATTAATTTACTCAGAGTCTGGAGAATGTGTAGAATGGTATATAGACTTTAATGCTTTAATTCTCATGAAAAAGCTCTCGATAATCCCATAGCATACATTTTTATACAGAGAATGTTGTCACAATAAGAAAACTGATTTCTTATTGGCCCAATTACATTTGTTTGAATCTTTAGATTGAATCTCACCAATGGCTACAACATAAATAGTGTTTGGTTACATGGCGTCAGCTTGTCTAGGCATTCTATGGGCCCTATTTTAACGATCTAAGCGCATGGCGTAAAGCGTATGGCGTAAGTGCGCTTTTTGCGTGTCCAAATCCACTTTTGCTATTTTGACACTGGATAAAAGGTTCCATGCACCAGGCGCATGGTCTAAAAGGGTTGTACTAAGTGTCTTCATTAATTCATAGGTGTGTTTTGGGCGTAACATGCAACAATCCAATCAGAGATTTATCTTCCATTTTCTTTGAGCCAGGAACCTTTGTACCTTTTGCACATTGCTATTGTGATGGCGGATTTGCACCGTAATATTTTTATTTGTAATCTTTTACATGTTTGTGTGCTGCTGCGCTTATCTGTGTGTGTGCAACAAGCTCAGTGTGCACGCGCTGTGCATACGCCTAGGTGCATTTGACTAATTTGCTGTTAAAATAACAATGACATGCTACGCCATTGACTTTAGACCAGGGTTTTGTTGGTCAATGGCGCAATCACTTTCTGATGCCTAAAGATAGCAATACACCCAGAATTATCCTGAACACACCTCCCTGTTAGACCAGCACGCCCATGGGCGCAAATATGGGTACAGGTACATTTGGTATTTAAACAACGCAGGCGCCAGATGGGAAATTGACAACTGCGTCAGTCTTAAACTAGCAAAGACACTTGCGTTTGGGCTTTGCGCTGCGTTGCGCTGGGTGCAAGATAGGGCCCTATTGGTTGTTGTCCAATCAGGAGTTTTCTTTCATAGTTCTGCTCAATGACAGGCAGCCTAGGAAGAGGGTCAGAGAAAGCATAACATCAGTTATTTTGCTGTTATGGGTTAGAACAATCTATGTATAACCTTGAAATTGATATTAAAACCTGGCCTCGTATACAGATCTTGTATGTGTAATAAACTAAAGTACCCAAATGATTATCTTTGTCTTAACAGTCATTTTGAAGTTGTTTCTTTTCTAACCTTTTTGGCAGCCATAAAGGATACAATAGATGAGCTTTTTCCCCACATATTTTTTCCCTACAGAAGTCGATTAAATGTTTGGGCATCAAATGGTTCAGTGGTTAGGGAGTCAGAATTGTAGTTTAAAGGTTGCTGGATTGATTCCTGACTGTACAAAATGGTGTGTCCTGACCTTGAGCAAGGCACTTTACCCTAAGTTGCTCCAGGGTGATGTCCCTGTCCTGACTGTAAATCACTTTGACTAAAATGTTGTTATATAAATACATATATATGAGCAAGTGTCAAAGAGTTTATTGAACCAGCCTAAAACCCCCAAAATATATTGACCTATTTTGGTTGTGTTGGGAGACTTTACACTAACTGGCCACTTCATTAGGTACACCTTGCTAGTACTGAGTTGGACCCCCTTTTGCCTTCAGAATTGCCTTAATGTTTCATGGCGTAGATTCAATACAATGCTCAATTGGTACTTAGGGGCCCAAGGTGTGCCAGGAAAATATCCCACACAACATGATACCACCACCGTCAGATTGAAACGTTGATACAAAAAAGAGCCCGACCGATAGAGAGGATTTTTAAGGCTGATATCGATACAAATATTTGGTGATTGAAAAATCAGATAATCCAATATATTGGCCAATATATATTTAGAATAAAAGAGGAACATCAAAATATATTGTAAAATATAAGTTCTGATAAATGAAATATATAAAAATACAAACATAAGATATGAAAGTTAAAGTCCTTTGAACAAATCAAAGTTAACATATTAATAGACTGAATAGCTTAATAAATATAAACTTGAACAAGACTGGAAAAAAAAATTCTGTTAAGTTCTGACAAACAACAGCAAAATATAAACTATATACAGTATATGAGGTAGTGTACTGAATCAGTCAGTCCTCAGTAGCTCCAGTACAGCAGAGACATGTTTTTATTTTATTTTTTAAATATTCATCTATCAGCCATTATAATAGCTGATACCAATAGTTTGGCAAAAATGCCTAATATCGGTCGATAATATCGGCCCGCCAATATATCAGTCGGGTTCGAATACAAAGAAGGATGGATCCATGCTTTAATGTTGTTTACGGCGAATTCTGACTCCACTATCTGAATGTTGCAGCAGAAATTAAGATTCATCAGACCACGCAACATTTTTCCAAAGTTCTATTGTCTAATTTTGGTGGCCGATTGCAAGTAGAAGCCTCAGTTTCTTGTTCTTAGCTGACAGGAGTTGCACCGGTGTGGTCTTCTGCTGTTCAGAGATGCTCTTCTGTATACCTTAGTTGGAACAAGTGGTAATTTGCGATACCGTTGCTTTTCTATCAGCTCAAAATAGTCTAGCCATTCTCCTCTGACCTCTGACATCAACAAGGCATTTTCGCCCAAAGAACCGCCACTCACTGGATATTTTCTCTTTTTCTGAGTATTGTTATATATTTTATATTTTCAGTAAAACCTAGAGATGGTCGTGCGGGAAAATCCAAGTATATCAGCACTTTCTAAAATACTCAAACCAGCCCGTCTGGCATAAACAACCATGCCATGTTTCCAATTCTGATGCTTGGTTTGCAATTAAGCAGATTGTCTTGACCATGTCTACATGCCTAAATGCATTGACTTGCTGTCACATTATTAGCTGAATAAATATTTACATTAACAAGCAGTTGAACAGGTGTACCTAATGAAGAAGCCGGTAGGTTTATGAGCGTGTTGTTAAGGCGAGATTGTCCAATATTTTCAAAAATTCAAGATGACAAAAGGGTCAAGATACCCACGAAATATTAAGGTCAGACTTTTAATCAGGAAGTGTTAAGAGGTTGAGACAAATATATCAATGCCACCCATTGGCCAGTGAACAGTGAAGGGGAACTTAAATCAGCAAAACAACAAGGTGGAATTCAGACAGGGACAGTTAGAAGTCTGACAAGACAGGGTCATTTAGACCAAGGTAGACCAACCCTAACTACCAGCACATAGGCTATTGCATCATTAAATCATTTTTGCAGTATCTAGGGCAATATTGTCCTTTTTGGACCATGTGGACTGACTCACAGTCAGTGGACAGACAGTGTCTGCTTACCAGTAGTAGAAAGCATGGGACATGCATGTAAACAAACAGCTACACTTTTAACTCAAATCAGTACAGACTGTTTATCTGTTTAACAGATGCCATGGACGTCTAGAATTCTGTGGTAAAGCTGTTTGACTTGTAGATGTCTAGGTTGATGGATATGCTATGATATGTTAGTGAGCCACAGTGACTATTTTCTCCAACTATGCTTGATTAGCAGAGTATTCTCAGCATGAACATTGTTCATATCCTAAAGCTTGAATCTGAGGCAGCATGGTTGTAGCCTGGGAAACACCTAATGTCGTATGCAAAGGTTTAGGCACCCCTGACAATTTCCATGATTTTCATTTATAAATAATTGGGTGTTTGGATCAGCAATTTCATTTTGATCTATCAGATAACTGAAGGACACAGTAATATTTCAGTAATGAAATGAGGTTTATTTGATGAACAGAAAATGTGCAATATGCATCAAAACTAAATTAGACAGGTGCATAAATGTGGGCACCCCAACAGAAATATCACATCAATATTTAGTTGAGTCTCCTTTAGTAGAAATAACAGCCTCTATTATTTGATAGTTCAAAATGAAATTGCTGATCCAACACCCAATTATTTATAAATGAAAATCATGGAAATTGTCAGGGGTGCCTAAACCTTTGCATATGACTGTAACTTGTATTTCAGTGTTACAAAGAATCAGTCCGTCTGTGCTCAATAGGCTTTTATTATGGGCTTTTCATTAGCAATTTTATAAGTCAATGAGAGACCTTTCATAAACTATTTGTTTGTTTTAGATGACAAGTACAAGATGTGCATGGAAATATGAATAAAATAGAAAATCATGTATGAATATGTTAGCTAGTAACTTGCTCCACTGACTAGTGATAGACCGATTTTATTGGGCCGGCCGATATATTGTGCCAATATTTGTGTTTTTACGCGGCTGCTGCGTTTGCCGATTTTTCCTGCATTATTTACAGACAGGCAGCTCCGTGTTGCTGGAGACTCTACAGTTCACGTGCAGACCATGCACTGCCCCTTGTTCTACCTCACCTAAGTTTACAATTTGTTAAATATTGTTTTTTTTTTAGTTATAAAAATGTTCCTTTTTAAAATTGATACATTTGTTATCATCATTGTGTAATTTTTATGATGTAAAGTGATGGAGCAAAAGCAGTATCAGCTCCAAATATCGGCTCAAGAATATTGGCAGCCCGTATCGGTCATCGGCTAAGGCTGATGAAAAGAATTGGTATCGGCATCAGCACTAAAAAATCCATATCGGTCGATCCCTACCACTGACTGACTAGTGATGGGCGATTCATGAACGATTTGTTCATTTTGAACGAATCTTTTAAAAGACCGGTACGTACGATTCATACTGGATCGTTCATTTCGTTCATTTTCGCACAGGCACATTACTTCTATGACCCATTATACTGCTTGGTACTAGTATCTGAATCATTCAAATCGTTCATTTTTGCGCAAGCGCATTACTTCTATGATCCAGTATACTGCTGCGTACTAGTATATGAATCGTTCAAATCGTTCATTTTTGCGCAAGCGCATTAATTCTATGATCCAGTATACTGCTCGGTACTAGTATCTGAATCGTTCATATCGTTCTTTTTGGCGCAAGCGCATTACTTCTATGATCCAGTATACTGCTCCGTACTAGTATCTGAATCGTTCATATCGTTCTTTTTGGCGCAAGCGCATTACTTCTATGATCCAGTATACTGCTCCGTACTGGTACATGATTCGTTCATAT
>JACXGM010014053.1:6681-22564 GCA_016801145.1 Umbra pygmaea | reverse complement strand
TGCAGTTTAGGCTGAAACATTTGTATCCACCTAACACTGTAGTTTAAGCTGAAACATTTGTATCCACCTAACACTGCAGTTTAGGCTGAAACATTTGTGTACACCTAACAGTGTAGTTTAGGCTGAAACATTTGTACCCACCTACTGTAACACTGCAGTTTAGGCAGAGAAAATTGTATCCACCTACTATAATACTACCGTTTAAACTGAAACATTTGTATCCAACTAACACTGCAGTTTAGGCTAAAACATTTGTATCCACCTAACACTGCAGTTTAGGCTGAAACATTTGTATCCACCAAACATTGCAGTTTAGGCTGAAACATTTGTATCCACCTAACACTGTAGTTTAAGCTGAAACATTTGTATCCACCTAACACTGCAGTTTAGGCTGAAACATTTGTATCCACCTACTGTAACACTGCAGTTTAGGCTAAACCATTTGTACCCAACTAACACTGCAGTTTAGGCTGAAACATTTGTATCCACCTACTGTAACACCGCAGTTTAGACTGAAACATTTGTACCCACCTAACACTGTAGTTTAGACTGAAACATTTGTACCCACCTAACACTGCAGTTTAGGCTGAAACATTTGTACCCACCTAACACTGCAGTTTAGACTGAAACATTTCTACCCACCTACTGTAACACTGCAGTTTAGGCTGAAACATTTGTATCCACCCAACACTGCAGTATAGACTGAAACATTTGTACCCACCTACTGTAACACTGCAGCTTAGGCTGATACATTTGTATCTACCTAACACTGCAGCTTAGGCTGAAACATTTGTATCCACCCAACACTGCAGTTTAGGCTGAAACATTTGTACCCAACAAACCCTGCAGTTTAGGCTGAAACATTTGTATCCACCTACTGTAACACTGCAGTTTAGGCTGAAACATTTGTATCCACCTACTGTAACACTGCAGTTTAGGCTGAAACATTTGTATCCACCTAACACTGCAGTTTAGGATGGGACATTTGTACCCACCTAACCATGTATTTCAGGCAATATAGTTTAGCCTGAAACAGTTTCATTTCCCTTCAAATACTTATTTATGTTTATTTCATGTTTTTCAATATGGATGAACATGGTTCTTCATTGTCAGGCATGGGAACCCCACTCCAGAACTTCCCATGAGGCAATGCCTGCATGGAGGTGTGGGTGACATGGCTAGAGATGGGGGTATGGCTGCCAGGCCTGTGGGGACGAGTGCCTAGTTGGTGGTGGTTACAGACCAGAAGGCCCTGGGGGATTAGGTTTACTGAGGAAGGCTGGTTGGTTGATTGGAGGCATTTTGTATCGTTTTGTATTACCCCCCCATCCCCTTCTCCTGTATAGCAACTGAGCTTTAGGCACTAAAGATGTGTTCCCCCTTCCTCCCCCTGTGTTGCAGGCTTGTTTCCCCGGCAGGCGTGTGGCGTGTAATCTCCATTCACCAGACCCCATCTCCCAGCACTGTGGCAGCCTGGACGTTTGAAGAGCCTGGAAGAGGAGGCTAATGGGGAGGTAGGAGGGGGTTGGGCTCCGGCTGTAGAGAGCTGGTGCTAATCCGGCAGCCGGTGCCACGCGCCTTGTGCCCATCAGCACCCAGCGGCTCCAAGAAATAAACTGAACGGTGCCGGGCCAGCAGCCGCATATATGCCACCTCGTCTGTAGTGGTGGCCTGGCCGTGGCACTGAAAACAATACGTGTCCTAGTGAACACTGCTGCTATCAGCAAAGACGACACACTGGCCCCTTGGGCTGGGATTACAGACCATCTCAACGGAGATGCCAACAATAGGAAAGGAGGAAGAGGAAGATGGAAAAGAAAAGAAGAGGATGGAGGAAGGGGATTGGGGAGGGCGTTGAGTTTTTTCTCTCTAGAATGTTCTTCTCGAAGTGGCATATTCTTTTTGAGACTAAATTGATGCCATACAGTTTGTTATGAACCATTCTGTTACAGCCTGCCTCTTGTTCTTACGAGCCTCCAAATGCACACAGGCTTTGGTGCATACGTGTTTGAAGTCATTAGCATACATCACCATTCTAGCTTCTTGTAATAAACATTGCAAATCCTTTGCATAAAAACAAATATTTGAAAAGTAATGGGACAAGACATTTGCCCTGGGGCACACCACTGTGAATCTCTGATATGTAGATTCTAACCAATTAGTGACCTAACCAATCAGGTACAAGGCAACATGCCTGCAGGCTCTCGACCCCAGTGGAATCGGTTTGACACCTGTGAAATCCTTAACAAGTGAGTTTACAAAAACACTTAATGATCAATAACATTAACAACTTTGAACAGTGTAGCTTTAAATGTCAACCTATCCATGTATTTTAGCCAGACATTAGAGTCAGTGTTAAGTGCCATTTTCTATGATCAGGCTGACGATCAGTAGTTCTCTTTAGAGAAATAGCAATGTTTTTGTGGAAACACAATTCTCAAGCGTTGAGTGATAAGCGGTATTGGGAAAGGATGGGGCGTCACAGCCTTACAACGAAAGCTTAATTTAACTCAGACGTAGAAAGATGTAGAACGGTATATTGTGCTGCTAGGACGTAAACTAATGGATATTAGCAAACAAGGGCATGCATTTATCCCACAGGGATCCTCCTGAAATGGCATAGACGGACATTTTATTTCTCTTATGTTTACAAAGTTCATGATTGTAAGTTGGAAGAAGACTTCAAAGAGTCAAGGAAAAGTAATGGGGGGCTGGGAGAGGCGTGGGGGGTAGAGCAGAATGTCAATAAAGAGTAATTTAATGAAGCTTCATAGAGTGTTTCAGAGGGGTGTTTTCCCATGGGTCCACGATATGGGAGGAATTACACAGTGGATGTAGAGCGTGGTGAAAGCTTTCTGCTCCAGTCCTGAGGGCCTGTTGTGTCTTGAGACGTGTTCAAGTTCAGTTATAAATTCCTCTCTGGGTTTCCATGGGGATCCATGCTAATGATCGTCAGGGATAATTTTGAATAAATGTTTAGGACATGCTGTGCAGGGGTTGGAAATGGAATGACTTTCCAATAAGTTTCTTCTGAACAGAACCAATGTTTCCGTTCTACTGCTTGGATCAGAAACATACATTTCTGAGGCTGGTTCTAACCACAGCAAAATAATCGATTTACATTGGTTTCAAATTGTTTCCTTTTAATTCAGCAGAAATAAAATTAATGGTAATTTTGCTGGATGTTTACATGCTTTACTGACAAACGCCATTCGACATTCTCAGAGAATGAGAGAAGGGATGACGTGAAGACGGGCTGAGGGGCTTTATGTGGGGCTGGGTGTCATTATATGAAATGCTGTAATGACAACAGAATATTAGAAAGGTGTGATTACTATTTGGGAATGTTTGAATGTCCTTTGACAAACAGCTAGGACTGGATCATTTCTAGGGTTAAAACCTTATTTTGTTTATATTAAAACCATTGGGACATCCTGAACCTGAAAGTGGCAGTGCAAATACTGTCAGTGGATCTGCAACCCTGGACACTGGAAGAAGTTATTTCTGAGTGACAGGTCTTTGCAGTGTTTTGTTTTTGTACGTATGAAAATAGAACTTGAAATAAAGGTCTTATCCGGTTGTTATGCTTTTGAAATAATACTTCTGATTCTGAAAACTAGAGGAGACATTCGTTCCCGATTATCTTTCTGTTCCTTTAAAGAAAAGGCAGTTATTTTCCATCTTTCTGTTCCCTAAACCAGTTCCAGCAATGAGCATGTGGGACATTTGACCACCTACTCACAGAGAATTTTCTGAATGCTAGGAAAACTATGGCCGCACATCTGTGCTCCCTGGCTTAGTTCATGAGCAAACAACGAGGCAATATATGCCCACCCCTTCCAGATAAAATAATTATGCCCACTTTGCTGTTTTGCCTCCAATTGTGCCTGCACAGCTTGCTAATGTGAAAACGTAACATTTACCTTGTTAAAGCTCTCTGGTCTTGGCCCTGAAAATGGAAGGGGGAGGAACTTTACAGGAGAAAAATGCGGGAGTTCCAATGTCATCTGCCCAGGGACACACTATTACCCACAAACCCACACATACACACTGCTGTTTGGCAGGCTTTCCCTTTCACTGGCATCAAATCTCTGGCTCCTTATACTGCACTCACACACTGGCTACACACCTGGTGCTGTGCTGGCACTACGTCGGCACCAGCCTGTCCGCTAGCACTGTTCTGGCGCAGGGTACAAATGTCACTGTTATCAGAGGTGACTTTCCATGCCCAAAAGAGACAGTTTAATCTTGCAGAAATATCGAACTGGACACCTTTTTGGTTAGACGGCCATCATTGTGGAGTCACTGCACAGAAACATCTAGAACAAAAACCACCTACAATCACTGCCCGCCTTATCAACGAGGCTGTTGTTCTGATGTTGCTATGACTACTCTGGCATGCAGAAACATGTAATGTTTACGTCAAAACTGTCCTGCTGTAGGGATGAAAAAAAACTAAATAACTCATAGCTATAAGGTATTGCAAGCACACTGAGAATTAGATGATAACTTGGTCTCTTAAAAAATACATAGTTAGAATTTTAACAACTGGTTGGTGGCACTGTTGAACCAAAAAACCTCCAAAATTTTTTTGATATATGCCAATTTGTACCAAAAGCGCCTAAATTTCAAAATTGTTATTTCATGACTGTGTTAAAGTGATTCTACATATAGATTATGCAAATGTAAATAACATTTCACACCTCCAGCCACAAATGGGAGGTTAAAAAAGTAGTTTATAAAATTCTGAGATTGCATATTAAATGTTTTTGAATATTTCAGGCACTTTTGAGAGACTGCTACACATTATATCATGGTCTGAACCTAACACAAAGACACACACATACAGTATACCTACACACACATAAACACGCACACACATGCTATGGTGGTATGAGAACACAAAGAGCTTAATCATAGTCTGGTGACCAGTACACAATATGACAGACACCCATATAACCCATCTGATCAGCGTACTATGATGCCTCAGCCACTTAAGTGTTAAATGCAGTGTTGAAGTGTGTCTGTTTGTGTGAACGCTTCTGTATTTTGTGCTCAAAAAGACCAGATGTCTTCCCAAGTACAGTAACTAATGGCACATCATGACAAGTTGGTACATCTTGCCCATCCTCACTTTTATGAATGGCATTATTTAGGCTTGGGTTAAGGTTTTAATGAAGTTCAGGGTTAGAATTAGAGTTAAGCATTGGCAAAAATATCATTTCTAATGGAAATGTCCCAGAAGTGTAGCAAAACAAGCATGTTTCTGGATATCGTGTGTGTGTTTATTTCCAGCATTGTGTGTGTTTGAGTTTGACGAAAGACAATCATACCCTATGTATTATTATTCTCATCATTCACACGTCTCCCCCATCTGCTGACCAGAGAACCCTAGCTCTCGGGATGAATATAACGCTCATCAGTTAGTGAATACCAGGTTCATCATTCAATGTCTCCTCTGGTAGAATGCTACATATGGAAAGAAAGGAGATCACCCAAATAGACAGCCACCCAGTTCCCGCCCCCCACCCCAATGAGCTGTAGGGAGAAAAGATATCAACGTGCTTCTAATAGCATCCACACCTTTCAAGAGGCTGAGCCTGAATCAATCTGTCCGTTCATCCGTCCATTACTCGCCATTCTTCTCCGTTCCCCTCCACTGCTGCTTTGTGTCCCCGGGTCACTGCCCACCCTCTGTTGTGTGAAGAAGTATGTCAAGTATAGCAGGGTTTTGTTTCGCTGTGTCGCAGGAGGGGGTCCTGTCACACCATTAAACCAAGTCCTCCCACCAGCGCGTGCAGGCTGAAAACTAGACCAGCATTCTGCCTGTCTGACTGATGGTACGATGAGTATACCAGTTAATCACCGACACTTCCTGTTTTAATTTTCTACTGCTGCCTCTAAGGCTGATGTCTTGCATCCTACTGCTGCCTCTAAGGCTGATGTCTTGCCTCCTACTGCTGCCTCTAAGGCTGATGTCTTGCATCCTATGTCTTCCCCTCGGGCTCCGAATGTGTTATATTGATAGGTTAAGAGGGAAGGGACCTTGAACGTAGATGTGGAACAGCTAAGATGACCTCTGGTAGTCACAGACTCCCCCAAAGATTAATTGAAAACAGGTCTCAATATTAGAACCCAAAATGAAATCCCATCACGGGACATCATCTGGGACTCCTCTTAACACTTGACTGCTTGAATAGGTCCAGTGTCTTGTCTGGGACCTCTGAGCTCTTCCTGTCCTGCTGCATGTATATCAGTAGAGGGCCTGGCTATGGGCTGGATGTTGACATGTAGGAATCAGAAATACAAGGTATGTCTTTGTTTTCATTATGTGCTGTTGCTGTACTCACTCTCAAAAGGGAGATCATGGGAAAGTGAGTCTCTTGAAAGTTATTCGTAGTTCAAGACCAGGAGTAATTGCTGTTGAGGAAACAGCCGCCAAATGTCTCCCAAGTATATTTTAAGTCGTACTCTCTTCTCTTTCAAGTCTGCCTGCCGTGGTTCCAGAGTCTAGGTGGTATCTTGTAACACTCTTGAAGACACGTGTCACATATTGCTCCACAGGCCTCGTCAGCAGAGGGCCTCTGAAACGGCTAAGTAGATAATGTGCACTAACGCGCAAACAGCAGACAGCAGTGTAAGTCAGTGTTTTCTGATTAGATATGCTATCATTGTGTGGCTATTTCTGGTTAGAATTTATCCCTAGGTCTCCATTTGATGGCAACGCTCTAAATGTCATTAAGATGCAGATTGTAGGTGTCTGAAACACTGTTATCATCTGACGGCCCATGGTTCTGATTCTTTTTCTATCTTCCACCAATTCTCTCCCTCTAATTTCTTCTTCTTCCTCCCCCCCCCCCCTGTTGTGTAGATAGATGGACTGTTACTTCTCTTTCAGCTGCTGAGTGTTGCTCAGACTTCTATAGTGGAGAGGAACAATGAGTCTGGCCTGTGAGAGTCAGCGTGTGAGTTAGTGCGTGAGGTGTTAGTGTGTGTGTTTTCGAGTGTGTGTGTGATTATGTAGATGCATGGGCATCAGTTGGTTCAGTGGTTAGGGAGTCCGACTTGTAGTCGACTGTCATTGTATCCTTGAGCAAGGCACTTCACCCTAAGTTGCTCCAGGGGGATGTCCCTGTACGTAAGTCTCTCTGGATGAGAGAGTCTGCTAAATGACTAAACGTTGAATGTGCCGCTGCCTGACTGCTACAGCCATAGATTGTCTGTCTGTGCGTGTGCTCGTGTATGTGTGTGTGAGTGACAACTCATGCCATGTTTCACTTTGATACCAATGAACCTTCGTTGCCTTCCTCGTACAAACACACACTGCATGCAGAACGCTACAGTCCCTCGGCCGCATTCCACATTAAAAATACACACACGATACGGAAACACACACAGAACCAAGACACATCAAAGATGAGAAGCTTTGAACTTTCTTCCAAAATAAAATACCTAACGTCACAATTTCAAAATCCTTGAATTCGAAGGAAAAGGCCTAATTCAGCACAGACAATGGCATACAGCCAGTGGCACACATCCCTCTCGCTCTGTACCTCAGTCTCTCTCAATGTCAGTACATCAGTCTCTCTCTCCCTCCATCTCACTCACACCCACCCCCAATTCTTCCTCTCTTTTCCAGTGAGTTTCCAGTGACTTGCCAAGGACACCACACTGGCATTTAATTCCATCCTACCATACATTCCCGTTGTGCTGTCGGTCATCCTGCATTCATTAAGATACACACACCCACCCTAAACCGGAATTCCATATGCTATTTTGTCATGAACTGCGACTGTCTACAGTCTCCACCCCTTGTCCTGCCATCATTTCTTTCCTGCGCACGTTTTCTCATGCAATCTCGCTTGCCTGCTCTCTCTTTTATCCCTATAATTAATCTGGCTAAAAGTGTCTGCAAAATGACCAAAGTGTAAATGTAAATAGAATGGCAAACATCTACAGAGCGAGAAGACAGTTAAAGATTGAAATGTGTCTGGCTTGACAGGGCACGTCTGCACAGAAGGAGGAGGTGCTGCTAACTTTGTGAGTGGCTGACTTTTCCAGTGCCTTTGCAAGTTCATAGATATGAATGTTGAAAAGGTGTACCCCTGTCTCACACCCTGTGGGAGGGTAGAGTGGCTGTGTGTTTGTTGCCAATTGCAATAATACACTTGAACTACATTTCTGTACAGTGACTTTGTGTAGACAGTAGAGACTGTGCTTTGTTCCACTATCCAATAAAAGTATAAGAAGAATATTTGGTCAGTAAGTGTGTGCAGGGTGTGTAGTACATTTTGGTAAAAAGCCCGTTAGACATATGTTCAGGATTATTTTACTAGGGGCACATGTCTGTTCTTCATGATACTGCAGATATTGCAGAGGGTTTTCCACATGTCACTGTTGACAAATCTTTCCCTCTGATTTTTTGGGTCCAGTGCCTCTCTTGTGTAACTTGGTTGCTAGAGCATGGCACTTGCAATACCAGGGTTGTGGGTTCTTATCCAGGTAACAGTGAATTTCTTTCCCTATCTCTTCTTGCTGTCCCCTTCTGTCTGTCTGTCACTCTCCCATAGCAGCAACACCCAGTTCTATTTGTCATATGTCCTTGATCTGGTGAGCTGGTGAGCTGGTTCAAGGCTGCAAAAAATGGGAGATTGATATGGGTTCCCCAGAAATGTTTGGGAACCTCTGTTCAGTAATTAATTCACTGTAAAATAAATAATATTATCTGGCTGGCTAGCTGGCCATCTAAAATCACTACGTATAATGTTGCCTAATTTGAAATTTCAACTGAAAATAGCGAGTTGACAATCAATCAAATCAAACACATTTGCCAGATACAACAGTTTTCCCCCTTTAAAGTGGATTGGAATACATGTTTCAAGAAGATAAAATGGATACACAGGATTGTGGATACGAAGGGTTACATAGTATCATAGAATGTGTAGTATACCAGGTGTAGGAGGTGGAAGATATAACTAATAACTATAAGAATAACTTGGATAATCGTACTGTAACAGAAGCAAATCTAAAGGAGTGTTCAGTGCCAGTTTAAGGCTTGTGGGAAGAAGCTAGTCTTTAGGCTAGTTGTTCTCAAAAATCTCAAAGTCAACAATCTACCAAGACTCAGTACAAAGAAGGAATACATGGAATTTCCTTTTTGGCCTACATGTCACCATCGAGCCCAGTGGGGATTGATTAAAATATTTTACACGCCATGGTGCATGCAGACAAAAGCACATGGCCGGTAGAGTCTGCATGGTAGAGTTCATGCCAAATTGTCCTGAGTGGGAGGACACACTGTTAGGCCTTATTAATGACAATCCATGTTAGGTCATTGCTGATGTAGACCCAAAAGAACTTGACGTTCTTGACCCTACTCCAGTAAGAAGTAATTTAGCGATTTAAGGGGTACTGTAGGGATGTAAGGGGCACTGAAGTGATTTAAGGGGTACTGTATAAAGATGACTCCAGGGAGGTATGGGGTAGTTTGTTATTCTAAGGGGTACTGTAGGATTGTAAAGGGTAGTCTACAGATGTAAGGGGTACTTTAGGGTAAGAAAGGGTACTGTAGGTGGGGATGGTAACCGTTTTAAAATAAGGGGTACTGTAGAGATATAAGGGGTGCTGTATTAATGTAACAAGTACCTTAGTGGTGTAAAGGGTACTGGGGTAAGGGGTACTGTAGTGATGCAATGTAAGCTGAATTCTAGTGATGTAAGCTGTACTGTTTGGATGTAGGGGTACTGTAGTGGTGTTATTTGGGAGTACGTGGTACTGTAGTGGTTTATAAATTAATGTAGGGATGTAACGTTACTGCCCTCCAAGCATTTGAGGTTAAAAGATGTCTTTCAAAATATTTTGCTCAGTGGGTGTATTCATGTGCGAGGTACTGTAGGGATATAATCGGTCCTGTATTAATGTGCGAGGTATTGTAGTGATGTAAAGGATACTTTAGTAATGTAAAGGAAACTATGTAATGGTTACTTTATGTAGAGGAACTGTAGGGATGTAAATGATACTTTAGTAATGTAAAGAATACTGTATGTAATGGTTACATCATGTAGAGCAACTGTAGGGATGAAAAGGATACTTTAGTAATGTAAAGAATACTGTATGTAATGATTACTTTATGTAGAGGAACTGTAGGGATGTAAAGGATACTTTTGTGATGTAAAGGATACTGTATGTAATGATTACTTTATGTAGAGGAACTGTAGGGATGTAAAGGATACTTTTGTAATGTAAAGGATACTGTATGTAATGATTACTTTATGTAGAGGAACTGTATGGATGTAAAGGATACTTTAGTATTGTAAAGGATACTGTGTGTAATGGTTACTTTAGAGGTACTGTAGGGATGTAAAGGATACTTTAGTAATGTAAAGGATACTGTATGTAATGGTTACTTCATGTAGAGGTACTGTAGGGATGTAAAGGATACTTTAGTAATGTAAAGGATACTGTATGTAATGGTTACTTCATGTAGAGGTACTGTAGGGATGTAAGGGGTACTGAAGGATATACATGTACTGTAGTAATGGTTACTGTAATGATGTAAGGGGTACTGTAGAGATTGAAAGGGTAATGTAAGGATGTAAGGTTACAATAGGGTTGTAAAGTGTACTGTATGGTGGTATGGGATACTGTTTTAAAATAAAGGGTATCGTAATGATGTAAGGGGTACTCTCTTAATGTAACAGGTACTGTAGTGGTGTACGGGGTACTGTTGTAAGGAGTACTGCATGGATGTAAGGGGTACTGTAATGAAATATGGGGACCTGTAGTGATTTAATGGGTACTGCATGGATGTAAGGGGTATTGTAGTCATGTAAGGGGTACTGTAGTGATGTAAGGGGTACTGTAATGATGTAAGGGGTACTGTAATGATGTAAGGGGTACTGTAGTGATGTAAGGGGTACTGTAGTGATGTAAGGGGTACTGTAGTGATGTAAGGGGTACTGTAGTGATGTAAGGGGTACTGTAGTGATGTAAGGGTACTGTAGTGATGTAAGGGTACTGTAGTGATGTACAGGGTACTGCATGGATGTAAGGGGAACTGTAAAGGTGTAAGGGGTACTGTAGTGTTGTACGTAGTACTGTATTGATGTAAGGGGTACTGCATGGATGTAAGGGCTACTGTAATGATGTAAAGGGGTACTGTACTGATGTAATTGGTACGGCATGGATGTAAGGGGTACTGTAATGATGTAAGGGGTACAGCATTGATGTAAGGGGTACTGTAATGATGTAAGGGGTACAGCATTGATGTAAGGGGTACTGTAATGATGTAAGGGGTACTGTAATGATGTAAGAGGTACTGTAAAGATGTAAGGGGTACTGTATTGATGTAAGGGGTACTGTAGTGATGTACGGGGTACTACATGGATGGAGCGGTGTTATTTGGGAAAAAAGGGGTACTGTAGTGATTTAAAAAGTAACATGGGCATGTAGGTGGTACTGTATTGATGGAAGTGTACTGTATTGATGGAAGTGTACTGTAGTGATGTAATGGGTACTGTAGGGGTACTGTAGGGATTTAAGTGGTAATGTAGTGATGTAAGAGGTACTTTAAGGATATAAGGGGTAGTGTATGAATATAAAGGGTACTGTATGGATGTAAAAATACTGTAGAGGTATAAGTTGTACATTAGGTTTGTAAAGGGTACTGTAGGGAGGTATGGCGTAATGTTTTAAAATAAGGCATACATATAGGGTATAGGGATGAAGATGTACTGTGTTAATGTAATGAATTGTATTACTGTAGGGGTTAGTGTAGTTGTAAGGGGCACTATTAATGCAAGAAGTACTGTATTAATGTAAGGGCTACTGTATTAATGTAAGGTGTACTGTATTAATGTAAGGGCTACAGTATTAATGTAAGGGGTACTGTATTCATGTAAGGGCTGCAGTATTAGGGTGAATCTCCTTTCTCTGTCTTACCCCTTCGCCTTACCCCTTCCCCTTAGTTTTGCGCGTTCATGTGAGAGTAAGGGCTATCCCAATTCTCATTTTGATCTAGGGGTAGGGCTAAGGGGTGGATACCCCTTAAGACCAAGCATTTTCGAAAGCTTATGCTGCGTTCGTTTATTCTCAAAGATCCAACTCTGAACTCGGATATGATGTCACTCTCTTCAAGCATTCTATTATTTTTTGCAAGTCCGAGTCGGAGAAAATCATAGATGCCACCCGGAAAGCTGTTGTTTCGGTAGCACTGGCCAAGTACCAGGCGCTCCAAAAGCACTAAATTAAATTTTTTTATTATGACCATTACTCCACCATATCAAAACGCAGCCATTTGAACTTCTAAAATGTTGACTTTATTTCATGTTTTAGTTTCTTATGTTACAACGCTAGCCACGTTTAGCAACACCGGTTTAAAACAAGTATTTTTTCAATATTTCACTTTTCACAACAGGCAGTGATATGGTAACGTATTGCAGTAATACGAGTGATTAAAAGTGTCATTTAAATAATCAAAGCGGTCCAAAAACGATAAAAACAATTCATGTTTACAAGTCACTGGGCAGAGCCATTTTGTATTCCTGCTCGGAATTCCTGCTCGGTCACCTGTGAGTTCTCCGAGTGGGAAAGTCGGATGTCCGAGGAAAAGGAGGCGTGTGGTGCGCATTGCTAGGCAACGTTCCGAGCTCCGACTCGGAGCTCCGACTCGGAAAGATAAACGAACGCAGCATTACTTGAATCCAAGGGGTACCCAGAACACACGGCGCAACCGGCAACAATGGCAGCCAGATCATCAAGAGAGTTCAATAAATGTATTTTCGGCTTAAATAATTGACTTAGAAATTATGACCGACTTGTTTTGTACTTTACACAGTCCTGTGGATATATATTTGCAACCATGTTCTTAATTTAAACGTTTTTAAAAATCGCTAGTTTCGTTACATTGCTGTTGTGAACAACATTCCCGCATTTCAATGACTAGCCTTGAATGGACACCATACATGTCTACAGTTTTAACTAAACTACATTAGCAGCGGATTTCGTTTGATATCTTTAAGTTTGTGATCAACACTTGTCGCCTCTGGTGATGTATCAGCCAGCTAGCGACGATGTATGATAACGTAACTGTAACCAAGTGGTGTCTCATTTCATAGGGGTATGTTTTCAACCCTATCCCTTACCACTCGGTTTCGAGGGACAAGGGCTAGGGTTAAGACAAAGGGGTAGGGTTAGTGGAAGGGGTAAGACAGAGAAATGTGTAAGGGGTACTTTATTCATGTAAGGGCTACAGTATTATTGTAAGGGGTACTGTATTCATGTAAGGGCTAGAGTATTAATGTAAGTTGTACTGTATTAATGTAAGGGTTACTGTAGTGATCGTATAGGTACTCTACTGATGTAAGGGGTACTGTTGCAGTTTGTTGCAGTTAGAAAAAAATACATGTTATGCTTGCAGCCTCAGCAACTTGCACTTCTGATTTTCTAAATATGCACATATTGCTAAGACATGACTGAAACAGGTGCATCTACTGACATATATGTTCAGCAGCCCTCCTCCACACACTATACACATGTCCAAGCAGAGATGTGTTTCCATATTTAATGGAATAAAATATATCATGTAAAGCAGGGGTGGGAAAACTACGGCCCGCCGGGTCCTTTGATCTGGCCCGCGAGGCGACAGTCTCTCGATGCCCTAGAGCATCAAACGCGATTGTATCGCGATTATCTAGCGAACCGTACATGCTAGAAAAATATAGAAAACTATAAAGACATGTAGAACAATAAAGAGGAATATATAATGCAATGTAGAACAATATAGAGGAATATAAACAATGAAGAAAAATATAGAGAAATATAGAACAATATAGAGGAATATAAACAATGTAAAAAAATATTAAGAAATACAAACAATGTAGAACAATAAAGTGAAATATAAAACAATGTAGAACAGTTATGAGCATTGTAGAGCAATGTAATTTAGCCAGCAGCATAGCGCCCTGTATTCCACTGCTAAGCCTGGTTAGTCCCTGGATGGGAGACCCATGCTGCTAGAAGTGGTGTTGGAGGGCCAGTAGGGGGCACTCTTTCCTCTGGTCTAAAGATCATTCCCAATGCCCCAGGGTAGTGATGGGGACATCTGCCCTGCATAGGGTGTTGTCTTTCGGATTGGGACATTAAACTAAATGGGTGTCCTGACTCTCTGTGGTCATTAAAAATCTGTGGCACCTAAGAGTACTGGGTTAACCCCAGTGTCATGGCCCGATTCCAAACCAGGCCTCACTTCAATCATGGCCACCTAATAATCCCCCTCCTTCCTAATTGGCATATATAACTACTCATCTCTCCACCTGATAGCTGATGTGTGGTGAGCGTTCTGGTGCAAAATGGCTGCCGTGCATCACCCAAGTTGGAGCTACACATTCCACAATCTCACTGTGTAAAGCGCTTTAGTTTCCTTGAAAAGCGCTATAGAAGTTGAATTAATTACTATTATTCTTAGACAACAAGAAATGTGGAGAATTCTAGAATTACCTGAAGCGATTAGTAAAAACGTAGAGCAATATAGAATCATGTAGAGCTACAGAGAGCAATGTAATGATAATATAGGGTAATTCAGAGCAATAAACAAATATTTAGATCAGTGGTTTTCAACCCTCTCCGTAGGGCACACCAGACGTTCCACAGTTTAGCCTTAGCCACTGAACTAGCTCACCGGATTCACTAATCAAGGGCCTGATCATTAAAAGATAAGTTGAATCAGGTGTGCTAGCTCAATGGCTACAGCTAAACCTGAGGAGACAGTGGAAAATCAAAGATTTATATCAATTTAGGACAATATAGAGAGCATTGCAGGACAATGTAGAGCAACAAAAACTGTACAGTACATATGTCCAGCACTAAAATTAAATGCAGAGCAATATGTAGCCTTGTGGACCAAAATACTGTAGAGCAACATAGAGCAATTTAGAACAACATAGAACAGATCGATGTAGGACAATGTATAGAAGTGCAAAGCAATGTAGGAGGCAGAAGAGTTATTTACTGAGACAAATCCCAGCAGGACAACTTAACAACAGTTACACCCCCCCTCACTCTGTCGCTCGACCAGCTGTCTATCCCAATGCTCTTCTTCCCTCTTTTTCACCCCCCCGTCCTCCAGCTGCTTTCCTCCTATGTTACAGTATGACTGGTGTGTGTGGCAGGTGCAGAGAATGTGTATGTTTGTGTGTGTGTGTACTTGCACAATTCCACATCCTAATTGCACAAGGACCGTGCAACCTGTCACCGTCCCCACCTGCCATTATTCCACCATCTCCGTGCCGTAGCCGCTGTCAGAACAGCCCAACAACCTCCCACAATGAGCTGTCATAATATGCCACAACATGGGATGGAAGTGACTGAGCCAGAGCAGCCATAAGACCGTTTACAACCCTTGTCTGTATGTCCCCGTATCTGATCAGCTCACACTGTCATTTAAAGCTCCCCCTACCAGATCCCTTCCACCGCTCCAATTTATTTAAATCTCCGCCCTCACTCCCTCCCCCCTCCCTGTCCGCATCACATTTCTAATGCTAATTATTTAAACCTCTCTCTGACACTCTATCCCATCCGCTAAAGCTAGTTATTCAAATCTTTCCTCTTCTCTGCGCTGCTGCCACCCGCTCTCCTTACAAGCCTGACGCTGGTTAAAAGGTACTTCAGTGAAGGGCTCAGCCTGTTATTTTCACGCCCAGGATAAAGGGCTTTCTGTGCATGTGCTTCACTATCCCTTCTACTGTACCTAATTCCCTTTCTCACAACTCAATCCCTCTAAACTTCCTTCTCACTCCCTCCAGTCTCACTCCCTCCAGTCTCACCCCCTATATCACTCCCTCCAGTCTCACTCCCTCCAGTCTCACTCCCTCCAGTCTCACCCCCT